>NNCF01126922.1:1179693-1199199 GCA_002313205.1 Laupala kohalensis | reverse complement strand
TTTTCTTTTCTTTTATTCATTTTTCATTGTTCTTTCCTTTCTTTATTTCAACAACAACCAAAAATACACTTCTTTCGATACTGTTTCACCCAAATATTATATACTTTCATATTATGTATCTATTTTTATATTTTTTATTTTATTTTTATTATTTTATTATTGTCATCTTATGTTCATTTATATTTTCCAGTGTATGTTACTGACGATGGTTGCTATGCAGCCGAAAAAGCTTTCTAATACCAATAATAAAAAATGAGCAACATAGAAACGACTTTTAATTTATCATGCTTTGATAATGTTGCTAAAGCTCCACAATTACCAAGTATCATTTGTACAGTAATAAACATAATTAGAATCCTCGTAAATTTAATAAGTAAACTACATTTAATTCAACCATCCGTTGTTTTTAGTTTAAAAACTACAAAAAGGTCATGAAAAAAACAATTACAAATTCAAGAGACCATCATTATTCGAGTTGATGTGTAAGAAAACTATTAAATAAATGAAGCTCATTGAAAACAGTGGAGGAAGAAACGCCTTTTAAAACGTGATTAACGTATATTGGAAAAATATTAACAAATTGAAAAGAGGTCCCGTGATATTTTATTTTCTGTACCATCATTTATGAATTTTCTATAACGTTTAATTATTCTTAAATAATTTATATACCGCTCATACAGAATAGTAATGAAGTAAATTGAAAAATTAATGAAATGGAAGTAATAATGATCAGTAACATCAGGTTCTCCTAACAAAACATTGATAAACTTGTTCTGGCCTAACTATGGGACACTTCTAAAATTCTGATAAAACGATAGGCAAAATGAATCGTAGTTGATAGAAAGAAACTACGCCACAATTGTCAGTGGTGCTCTAATCGATTTACTCAGTATGTCAATGTTCTTCCGTATGGGCAAAATACGTTCTTTCTACAATTCCTTTCTTTCTGAACTTGAAATGTCTAACTGATTTTATATATTTTACTGTTGTTCATAAAATTAATAATTCATTAACACAATATTTTTCGTTATCAACTCAAGAGTACCTGCCTAATTGAAAAACTAAAATACAAAATCTCACACTCTACATTCCTTATATTTGTGATATAAATTTATCTACTAGTTTCAAGTTAACTTTGAAATTCAATACCTACACTAACATATCGATCCATTTGCTGTACTTTTCCATAACAGGATGTGAATAGGTTGGTCAGCTTTATGCCGCACATTGTAACAGACAAGTAACGAATACAAATTACATATTACATGATCTTCTAGTCCAATTATCTACAGCATGCAAAATTGTTCTATAAAAAGATTTAGAAAATAAGGAGCATTTGATATTGTTAATATACGATTTAGTAAAAATAATTTAAAAATCACAACTTTATCTATGATTTATCTTCTCGCAATCATTCAATATTATTAGTTGACATTTCTTTTCCTTATACAAACTTGAAAGTCAAAATTTTACAATTTCATAATTATTGAGTAAAAATTTTCAAAAACAAAGATTTTAATGCTTTTATTGTCATATAATTTGTTGATAATTCTTTACAAAAATTAGTGGATGCTTTGCGAAGAGTACTGTTCATAGGGTTACAAGAGATCATATCGTAAGTAGTTTTAAATTTAGAAACATCCGTGGGATATATTCCCGTCGCTTTTACTATAACGATATGTAAAGAATCGCATTTGCTATTTTTATCGGTGTCTTTTCATTTATGATTGATTATTTCTCTGTGTCTATATGATTGGAACAGAGCAAAAAGGACAAAATAAGACGAAGTAGGCAAAATAGGGGAAGGCAAGTAGGATAAAATTGGATGTAGGCAAAAATCAAAGTAGAATATTATAGGAAAAAATAGGATATCGCATGTGGTAAAAGATGTGAAGTGAAATATTTATCCGAATAATGCTTGAATAATGAAATTAACTGAGTTAAAATCCTTTTCAGAATGTGACCCATAAAAATTACATGTATTCTACGCTGGAATTTTAGAGATTCCATCTCGGTGCCTTAATAAAAAGCCCTGTTCCCTGCACTGCATTATATATATTATAAAAAATATAGAGCCAGAAGTACACACAAAAAATAACATAAAATTTAGTGCTAAGGTAGTGTGCATACAACTGGTGGAAAGGATATGAATGAAAATTAAATATCATATAAATGGCTGCACCAAATAAATGCTGACGCAACTGCAGAAACGTCTACTATTAGCTAAATATAGATACTGAGTTTCCACTAGAGTAAAAAATGTCCCAAGTGAAAGCTAAATATATCAGAATTTAGTATTTTTAATTCTGCGTTGATCTCTTGCACTAATATTCAGCAAACCTGGCTGTAGTTTTGTACAGATTTAACAAATATATGTTTTCGGAAGTTTCTTTATGAAAAGCGTAATATGAAATTTTTATACAAGAGATGTTGATAGAGACAAGTCTTTTTTGAAAATTGTCTTAAAAGTATCCCAGAAATCGCTGACTTTGAGTTGACTTTAAAGTCGCATTCCCGTAGTAGCGATGATGCCGAATAATTGACACCGCCGTGACGTCGTATCACCCAAAACGAGATTAAATCAACGTCTGCATAGTTAGCACTCAGAATTTATTATAATATAAAATAATTGTAATGGCGCTTCATATTTTTTCAATAATTTGTTACTGACCTGGACGATGAACCACGCAACATCCTTTCAATACTCAGGAGTTGCTTAAAGACTTCGTAAGGCTGCTTCATATACGTGNGGCGCTTCATATTTTTTCAATAATTTGTTACTGACCTGGACGATGAACCACGCAACATCCTTTCAATACTCAGGAGTTGCTTAAAGACCTCGTAAGGCTGCTTCATATACGTAGCACTTATAGCACTTAAATCATAAAATGATTCGTAAAACTATCTTCTTGAACACATTTGCCTCACTCGAAACCTGCACTCGAAGCTTGAACACTGGCACATTGAACACTGGCAATATACACCTAGGTCACACGAAAATAGTACTAGTTAACCCTGTCGTACCCGCACACTCTCGAGATTTCGCACTGACTGAGAGAACAGACTACAGTTGACGTTTGAACCACCTCGGGGTTCCTCGAAGACGTTACCATACCTTCTGGCCTCTGCAGACGTGTTCCCAATGCTAACCGTCATAACTACTTTTCACGTTGAGAACGGGAATTCAACTTATTTTTCAAAAATTAACAATTCAAAGCATCAATAATCGTTGATTTTTAATGCGGGGATATTACATAGAAATTCAATATACGGAAAACCGTTAGACCATCTCAATTCCTTGAGTGTCAGAAAGTAAACTACAATTTGAAATTAAGTGACAAACCGTGTGCAAAAAAAAAAAAAAGTTTAGAACTCCGACTTCATTGATTTATAATTAAATTGCTGGACGGATCTTTTCCAATCTTAGGACTTGCGCGCACTCACACGTGCTCCATCAGTCCTGCTATTGTTGGATACATTGATTGTTGTGAAAGTCCGACTTCTTTATTTTTTTCCGCATACCCTCAATTTTTTATATTTTATCCCAAAAGCTAGTATATGAAATATTATCATCATAGGATGACGTTAACCCATGCTGAATTAACGTCAAAGATATAATATTTTTGAAAAATATAAATATAAATGAATGCAAACATATTCCACATGCAAATGAATATTCCTCAAGATTCATTAAACGAAAACGGATCGGTAAAAAACTGATGGTATAAAACAATGGTTATTAATTTATTAAAAAAACACACAATTTTAAAACAACAAGAAAATAAAAGATCCTTATAAACAATCCATAAAAATACTAACTGAAACAATTGAAGAAACGAGATTAAATATCAACAAATATGAAATATTAGACCAATAACAAATAACAAAAGAAAATGATGGGACAACGAAAATAATAAATTTGTAGACTAACCGAAATATCGAAAAATAATTAGCTTTTTTAAAATTATGTATATCTCATGAAAATACAAAATATTGACAACTAATTCATTCATTTAACATTGTGAATAGTTTTGGTGTACACAACGTTCATACAATTTTAATTTACTCATGCCCTATCTGTATGTTCTACCCGAAGGCCTAACATTTGGGAGTATATTAAACTATTATGTTTATCTTTGAACAAAAATAAAATTATAAAATTTGTGTTTACAGTCGGTTTTATATTTTTTATTGAGGTATTCATTTTCTTTTATTTAATTTTAACTTCTTGCAGACTTAAATAACTTCGTGCTGTACAGTATATTCGTAGTCATAGTGTTCTTTTAGTTCGTACTATGAAAACACGGTGGTATGGGTTGCATACATGCGCAATATGCAATGACGGCGCCCCAACAAAATGGGCGTCTTTGTACATTAATTATTTATATAAAAGCCTTGTATTAAAAGGAAGAGATTTAATATTCGCGAGTCCATGCAGGCGCGAAAATAAAACGCCTCTTAGTAAGAACTCTGGAACTATGCAGGCATGTTTCTACGAGTTCGAAGAAAGGTCTGTTTTCTGTCGAATTTTTAACAAAGGATGATGGAAGGAAGGTGACGACCCTCACTTGAGCACGCGTCTTGGCGCTGCCCAAGTTCATAAGAAATATCTAGTTGTAGCATTTTATAATACGTTTTAATAATGTTGAAAAAGATCTGGCATGTTTTAAGATTAAATAATGAAAGAGGAAGGACAGTCGTCGTTAGGAATGAGCGTCCAGACGTTGTGAAAAGGCGAAACAAACAAGTAGTTGTGATATTGCGAGATACCATAGGGAAAATTTAAATGGGCTCAGTTTTGTGAAGGAATGAATGGAGGTCTGTGCCGAGATTCTTCGCAAGAAGAAGACCCAATTAGGCGATGAAGATCTAAATTTTTAAAACCTAAAGAGGACATAGAAAAAAGGTAAGGGTGACGACCGTACAGGATAGCGCGAGGTCATACAATGAAGAAGGTTATAATCATGGTTAGCAGACATGTCAAATTTAAGTGTTATTTTGCAGGGGGCAGAGAAATGGATTTATTTTAATGAAATGAATACAACTTTAAGAGAGAAGTGTGTCACAAACCCGTTGATCGTAAATGAGATGTCAATTTAGGAAAAACACCTGGTCACAAGACGAGGTGGTGTTTGTTAAAACAAGCTCCGTTATTGGTTGATAAAAAGTACTTCAAAGAAAGTTTAACCAATTGGGGGAAAGCCACGTGAGTGAATTGTCTAAAAAGTTAGGAATTGTCTAAAAAGGAGTAATGACGTCAGCGTTGGGATTTCGACATGATTGTGATTATGATTTTAGAGATATATTCTGACTTTGATTAGTTGAGAAACGATTCTGAAGTTGATTTTGATTATGATTTTGTTTCCGATTTTCGAGATTCAGAATTCAGATTCTGTTTAGATTTTTTGAGAAATGATAACTCTGCTGTGATCTTCGAGAATATTCAGTTTTTGAGTTTCGGGATGTTCTGTTGAAGAGACATTTAGGCGTCAATGCATTGTCTGAGACGCATCGGCTTCTTCTAGAACGTTGTTTTCGTTCTGAGATGTTTACTGGCATAAATGAAAAGACCGGTTAATATAGTGACTTAGTGAAGATGAACATTCCGACTTTATTAAGATTGGCGAAATTGATCATTGCGAGAGATGCACTCACGCATTCATCAAGTTTCGCTTAAGATGGTTTAAATAAACTCCGACGCCTGATGAGGGATTCGAACTGGCAGGGTCACCGCCACTAATCTGGGGAGGTTTCGGTACGTACGGGGCCACAGCGGCTAGACGTTGAGTCAGGGCATCCACGCCCTCCGAAGGTCAACGACATCCCACGGCGGTTGGTGCTGAATTTCTCCTCATTTATAAGGTAAATCTTTGAAGGACCAATAATGGTACTTTGTTCGCTTTATAGAGTGCAATCGAAAATTTCATCAAGAGGTAACAAAAGCATGCCAGAGACTCTTGTGCCAATTGTGACTTTTATTGTTGAAATGTTTATGTGAAAAGGGCTTAGTTAATGAACTGTGGTAACACTTGTATGATTAACTATGCTAAAGTATCATAAACTTTAAAATACTTTCAAACAGTCTCATTCCGTTCGAAGTGATAAATTCAGTAATATTGCAACATGTATAACCTGGTAGTAATTCATTGCATGTCTTTTTTTGAGAAGTGTTTAAATGGGAAATTGTTAAATGCGGGGTTGTATTCTTGTAATTTGGGTAATAATGATTAAAGAAATATTTATAAATGCTGTGTTTCCTTTAAGGAGTATTAGTATGTATATCACGTAAATTATCGGCCGAACCCGATCCATAGCCTTTTTATAGCACGAGGACATATCTTATATCTTATCCCTGAGAGTACCTGCCGAGTGGGCTAGGTAAGTGAACATAATTATCAGCCCCTCATTTTTATATTACTATATATATAAAGTGTAGTACGAAAATGGGAAGTACGAAAAATGAACATTTTAGAAAACAAACAACAAAATGACGTATTGATAATATCAAAAACAATTGTATACAATTATAAACAAATTTAATTTAAGCACACAAAAAAGACGATTGACTCTGAGAAACAATTCAGAAAAATGAAAAATAAATTGAAGTACACTCTTTCAATGCAGTATAATATGTAACAAAAAAATTAAGTTCTTTTGGGTGTCATAGTGGCAGACCGTGCATCATAGTGCTCTAAGTGTAGACACGCGTCACGGTGGATATTTCTGGAACGAGAACTGTGGAAAAAGAGGGAGGTGTGACGACGTTCGGACGCGCGCCGACCGGTAGCATGGACCCCACCTTATGTACACAGTTGGCAGTCTGTGGCAGGTCCTCTGTGCATCTCCAGACAGTGTGCATCTGACTACGGTGTCTCACGTACCGTTGGTCGGCTGCACCAGAGAATGCTACTTCTCTCTATGACACAGCCCGAAATGTTTATGCGTCCTTGCCCATGCGTTGCTGGACCGCATGCTGACTGCTATGTGTCACTTTGATACCGTGTACATTTAAGTGAATCTGAAATGTACTCAACAGATCTAAGGCGACCTAAAATGCGGCATCCAACATGTGTCTTAGAGAGAACTGGAAGAAGATTAATAAATTTAACTGTGAACTCTGTAAGAAAAAGAAAAGGTAAAATTTGTATTTGACTCCATCTTTCTCACAAGGGAACTTTCAACAAACGCAGATCGAAAGTGGTCCTTATTTTTCTATATTGAAACAAATTTACTACTAGTATGTCATGTCAAAATATTAGCGGCGATGGCACATTGGAAGACTGAAAAGTAGTCGAGAAGTATGTCAATTGTTGGCGTCTTCTATCCGCTCACACTTTGGACAATCATGAGGAAAAGCAACCCTTTCCAGTACATGCCCAAGTAGTTGCTGTAGTAAAAGGTCACCGGCTGTTGCCAAAAGGTTTCGCATTCTGTGCCGTGACATCACTTCAGTATTGTCCGATACTGAATCCCGTTCCTGATATAAAATACTAATATATATCACATTAACATTAAGATCTTATACACATTTGTCAAACTCTAATTATACATTTCTCTGTTTCGATATTAAAATATAGAAACAAACTTTGATTTCGTAGTTTCATTTAAAGTGCTTATGGTATTTTATAGCAACACAAAAAATGTGAAGATAGCAAAACGAAAAACATTTTGTTAAATGTTCTGGTTTTTAAATCCAAGTGTTTGAGGTATGCAATAAATACGCATTTTCTACAAGAAAATTCGCGAGCAAATATATACTAGAAATCCACGACAAACTAGAAATACAAACACGAATAAAATGACTTAAAAAACGGGTGAATTTTTAGTGGTACCGAAAATAATAAATCTTGTATCTGCCAAAATGAAATTAGTTGAAATGAATTGTGATGCACACATTCATTTCCTCCTATATGTTACTACCATTTTTAGTAAAATATTTCGTACTGTCAATATTCAAATAAATTATTCAATTCATTTTACATGTAATATTTTACTTGTGCACAAAGATAGCGAAGGGAAACTTGAACATTAATAACGTACTAAACTGAATATGGCTTCACTATCTTGACTCGATCTATTACTTTTCTTAAATGCGCGTGAAGAAAGAATAGTTCATTTGCATTTTCATGTCTCCCATGAAAGCTGAAGATATTGAGAGGTCGGAAAAATCTAATTTTAGACACGTGATTGGCTTTCGATGCTCGTCTGCTTCGCAGTTGAAGCGCGAAGCAACAAGGCCTGCGCTTGTAGAAAGTTCGCACGCTCAACAGATCTCATGATAAAATATTTGGAAGCAGATAAGAGTTGTTTTACAACACATCAAATATAATTACGTGTTGTCATTTTATGTCGTAACTATTTTTGTTTTGTTCAATAATTTCTAAAGAGGATGTACTCTTTCTACATCGAACTGCCGTAGTATTTCATTACAAGTGTCTCGTTTTTCCAGTTATTAAATTCTATACATATTTGTATCTATGTATTTATTGTTCCTATATATTTTGTTACGTATATTTGGTGCATTTTTTATTTATGTGCAGGGTGATATATTTATATTTTCATGTGATCGCAACAAAAAATGTCACTATTCTCACGACGATACGTAGCGCCCAACCACCTCAACTTATGTTCCGGGCATTTACGGTTACAATAGAATATAAATATGTAAATAAAATGGCACAATGATAATTGGAAAATGGAATAAAATTTAATCATTTTGTCAATTTGTAATGAATCAGAATTTTGATATTTCCAATTTACTTCAAGTCGACGAACCTATTACACTACAATCTTTTTAAATTAATCATAAATTAAAACATTTTGAACACATGTTCAACAAACGTTTATATTCAATACAACTTGGGAACAAATGTTTACTTTGAAACACATTTGTTTGCGCAACTTATAAGTAATGTTATTCGGAATGAATTGTGTGTCTTAAAAATGTTTATCACAGTTTAAAAGAAAAACTATGAAATTTGGTAGCAGATTCATATATTATAACAAAATAAATATTTTCGGTATATTCATTTCATTTGCACAATACATAATTCACTCACACCCTAACCTAAGAATCTGTTAAATGAAGTGACCTGGTAATTATGAGTTTATTAAATTATCAAGCGTGTTAATTTATATACCTGAATGTTCGTAATGTTCTAATGGGCCTGAAATCCACATTCTCAGATTTCTATTTTTCGTTGAGATATTCATTTTGGTTTTAAGTGACCAATTATAACAAAAATGGAAACTATTTTCATACACTATATATCAGGTTAATTGTGCCATAGACAATAACGGGAAAAACAAGTAGAATTAAAAAAATTGAAATAAATTGGAAATTTATTGATATTTATGAATCGAGATGTTATGAAGAACTTAAATAATATGGAATACAATATAGTCAAAGGAGTTGAGACTATTTTGTATGCCTCATATTTTTGTCTTAACTGTGACGTAGAATAAATTTTTCTATGGAAAATTTAATGGTACAAATATTTTGGTAATGAAGGAATGGCGGAATGTAGTTTATAAGTCAATAATTGTGAATTTTATATATTTCAGTATCGCATTCACTTGGATGGACAAAAAGATTGTCCTCAAAATAAAAAAGACATTCATGCAGCAATATATTTTTGGTATGTTAGCATTCAATATTTTAGACACCATTTTAGCATTCGTTATGTGTAACACCCACCCGTTCGCCCTGTTTCTCCCGTGTTGGGTCCTATGCCGCGTCACGAACTATCAATACGGTTTTATACAGCAGCCAACAAACTTCGAGGAAGTCACATTCCAGCAATTTCACCGAAATTTGCCTTCCTCACATTACCCATCGCCACACTTAGTGTCTCATGTTTCTTTGATTTGGCGGTAACAACGTTCGCTACGTGTGAGGGTGGGAACAGTTGGATGACAACGTCTAAGGGGCAGTTGCTATGTCGCAACTTCTTTAACGGCCGTTATCACCATCACTCAAAATATCGTGGGGATTACGAAGGCCATCGCTACTCTAGGAGACAGAGTCAACTTAAGACAACAAATTGCCCTTGAAATCCAGTCATCTCAATTATTCTCATAGAAAGGCAAAAATTTAATTTCAATCTATCAGGCAATGCCCTCGGAAACCTAGCGGCATGCCCTCGGCAGTGCAGTGAGGGCTGGGCTGAAAGAGAAGAAAGAGGTAAGCGGTTGGGTGTTTCTGCAGTGCTTACTATTTATAGCAAATTGAGTAATCGTTTATTCTATTTTCTCAATTCAATTGTTCAGGATGAATTTCCCGAGATATTACTACTTAAAATTTGTTTATGAAACTAATAAGAAACACTGCAAAACATGCAAGAGGCTTTGAACTAACTAGAAAGAAACCTAGAGAGAAGACTACAGTTGACACAACACGAGAGCCCACTTATACAACTGGGTTAGCCTCCATGACTGCATTGGAGATGTTGAACCACCCACACAATGAGTTTCTTGCTCATGCAAAGTGTATGTTGCAGTGAATGAGATATCAGCCAGAACGATACGTTGAAACTACGGAAACGTACTACTATCCCTCACAACGCTTGACCCAAAGTTATTCGATGCGCAACCTAACCTAACTTTCCACGAACCAATCTTCCTCGTGTATTATTGGTCCGCGCAATTTCTCATTCATTTAGCAATATAAATATCAGATATTCGACTAATCTGGACGGATATTAATGTGGTGATGAATGCATCATTACTTTCACGCTGAGTCATTCTCCTGGCGGGGTCGCCTTTCTTCCTACTACAGGTGGAATCTAAATGCGAAGGGAATGATGCGACACTCTTCTTTGCCGCGGTCTAAAAGTGAAAAAAATGTGTCAATTGTTAAAAAAATTCCGGTGATCTTCGATGATTTCTATGTTGTGTCCAATACATTGATCTTCCATGGCTTTATTGTAGTTCACTCCGCAATATGCAAAACGAAAAAGTATGGGTGTCTGATGTAGAAACATTAATTATATTGACACACTTTTATTATATTCCCAAAACAATACAATATAACCAAATTTCTGAACATTTTTCTCCAAAGTATGCACAAAATGTTTACCTATAATTACATTTTTGGATAAACTGAACATCCCAGTTCCCACCAAATATTCTACAGATTCTCATTATTTTGCCTCTAATGATATTGGTATTTATTAAATATTATTGGTAATTTTTTTTGTTTATATTTTCAATCATGCGACCAAGATGCATACTTTACACAAAAATGCTAGTAATATTATCTCGCTATACATCGCACGAAAAGCGATAACAATTTTAGTAATATAACATGTCATTCGCTAATAAAGAAAAATTAAAGGGAATAATGTTAAAAGTAAGTTATACAGAATTGCATAAATATATTTTTGAAAAATTAACGATTAAAAAATTTCTATAATTATATGAAAATTGAATAAAAATTACATTAATATCGATTAAATTTTGTCGGTTAGAAAAATATGTAGTTTTAAATATTTAGATTTAGAAATATTCCTCGTGAAACAGGACGCAAAGGAAGAAGAATACAGTTACATGAAACAATGGTATATACGTATATACAACTAAACTAATTTCTTCTAAGGTTGATGCAAAATCTCTTAGTTAGTCAAATAACTAGTTGTTTTCTTTTTTATAATAATTTATTCACAACATTGTGAATTGTAATAAAGAAAAACCTCATTCAGTTTTTATCTCTCACTAGGGAATATTCCGTAGAGGCGTGTCGAAACCTGATATTTTAGAGTAGAATGTGTTTATAAGAAGTACACAGGGAAAATATTATATGCTAAGACGCATTAATACTTTAATTGTTGAAAATACCAAATAAAACTGTTCATAAAGATGGTTTGTACAAAACTCAGAGACACGTGATGGCAAACACATTCGGTGTTTAACAATCGCGCGTTTGGTTTATTGTGTGACTTGAGTCGTCGAATACCTGCTCTGCCTTTTCCTTGCCTCAGCTTATTCGTTCTCTCACCTTAAATTCTAAACATATTTCTCAATAAAAACTAAAATGTCAGTTTATTCAAGCAGACTATATTAAGAAACTGATGGTAACATTTGTCATAGCTCGATTTTTCCCAAAGCAATAGACCATTGAATCCGTGTATCGGGAAAATATTAAAAAGCAGATTGGAGGTAAGGATTTGTTATGAATTCTTCAGTTTTAGATATTCATTTAGATATTATCCTAAAAAAATTCACAGAACTACGTTCAGGTCTCAAAGTACGTATTGAATACAAGTGGTGGAAAAAACTTAAGGCATGACATAACGAAATATAATACACATAATGAAATACATATAATTTATTGATTAATTTTTTAGTTTGAACATTAGACTATTTAATTCAATTAACTTTCTCAAAAATCTGTATCTCTTTGTAAGCGAGAGTTTTGTGTACGTATGTGAATATACACATATACAGTCCTCGTTTGTACAATTAATCTCATAAATGTAATTTCTTTCTCCTTGTTACCTTGTGTACTAATTGTATTTTATATCTTTTTTTGTGTGTTTATTTTAAAAATACTTGGGCGGTGATTTATTTCACTTCCTATCATTGTATTGTGAATACTTTTATTACGGTTTCGTTTCTACATGCTACCGGGACTTGCTCACTCGCAAATTACTAAATTATTATTAAAAGATAACTCAAGTGCAGTAAAACTATATACATGAATAATTGTGGAGGATAGCTTTGACGAATAGAATACACTGAGTCAAGGAAACAAAATAAAATAGCACGCTCGGTTGCATGTTACGTCTTTACTTCCCTGAGTGCAGGGCTGCGTAATTACAATTTTACTCACAAATTTTTGACATTTTCAACATTTTAAAAAAATACTTCCAGTGCGTCTTAGGATCTAATATGCTACCTGTATGTATGCATTTCTGGTATCGGTCATCTAAGGACCATGATGATGAATGCTATTAAGACAACGCTACACAAATTTACTCACTAGACACACTGTGAAACATTTTTGGGGGACAGCGTCTAGAAGGTATCTAGATTGCCGTATCCGAGTATTATTACTTCGGTTGTAAGTCGCATATAATAAATAAATTTATTGTCAAAAAACAGTACAAACTGCGTATGACCACGTGGAGGGAAAAAAAACTAATTTACTCTCCGGAAGCAAGCAAGGGACCATCCCATCAATTCCGATCAAGGGCCCTAAGGCAGAGGCGGATTCAAAAAATTCAGCAAAAATTCCTAGATAAGATAAAAAGTTAGCTGCGAGTTATAATACTAATAGAATGTCAATATGTTTGTAATTTTAAGCAAAAAATTACATGTAAGTTATTATCGAACTATAGATTATTCTGAGTATAGTGCTTAAAAATTGAAATAACACTAAATTCACGATTTATTGTTACAATAGACCCGCCCCTAGACAAAGCCTAGAGAACCTGTATGATAAATCCGCCTCTACCCGAAGGAAAACCGGAGAAAAACCCGGGCCAGGATGGGGCTACAGAATTTATGTACACAAACGTGCCAATGTTGAGTACACATAAAACTAAATTAATATGAGCCATAAGACAACACAATCATGCAAGAAAATAGTTTTTGAAATTGTTATAAGTTGTTTAAAAAGTACTACAGCAATGGCGTGATAAAGCACAAGACGAATTTAACTTTTGTTAAAATCAATAAATTCTTTTACAGTGTAGAAGCACTGGTGCAGGAGGTAGTTTTTAACCGCGGATTTGAAGATATTCAATTTCATAATATCTTTTATATTCTTGGGCAGGGAATTATATAGAACGATTCCCGAATGGTATGGTCCCTTTTGGCAAAGAGTGGTTGACACTCTAGGGCGATGAATATTACTACTATTGCGTGTATAGTGTTCGTGAACGAGACTGTTTCGTATAAAGCAAGGGTGGCACTTCAGTAATTCGGACTTAACAAACACGACTGTTTCATAAATATAAATGCAGGGAAGTGTTAATATATTTAATTCCTTGAATAAAGGTTTACAAGAGTTTCGGGGGTGAGATTTACAAATTATCCGAACTATCCTCTTCTGAATTCTGAAAGTTTGAATACTCTGACCGGAATTACCCCAGAAGGTAATGCCGTAACGTAAATGGGAGTAAACGTTTGCATAGAGAAGTCTTCTCCATCATCACAACTATATAAACTAAGACAATGAAGTGCTAACAGTTTCGTATAAAGCTATTTGTATAAAAACTCGAGCTTTAAGTATATGTACGATTTATTGATAATTTCAATGACAAGGAGGGAAATATGTGTATAATGAAATGCAATTCACACGAGAACA
Organism: Laupala kohalensis; assembly: GCA_002313205.1. NCBI lineage: Eukaryota > Metazoa > Arthropoda > Insecta > Orthoptera > Trigonidiidae > Laupala > Laupala kohalensis. The sequence continues at coordinate 1,184,891 of NNCF01126922.1, read as the reverse complement.
ACATAACATTTACACATAAAATATTGAATATCATTATAAATTCAGAAGAAAAGTACGGGAAACAACGAACGAGGTTTCAAAAATTACTTGCGATGGGGCCGGTTCAAAGGCCGTTGCATACTTGCGAACATTTAAAGCATTATTCTGAAATGGTACCCATTGGTACTTGAATTACAGTAGGAGTCATGGCTGATAAAGCCGGGGAAAACCAGGAGACGCTGTCTCACCGTGCTCCATTCCACTAACACAGACAGGCTGTAATGGACAATTGTGAGAACTATGGTTCATAATCAAAAAATGTTTACAACATTAATAGCTGCATGACGTAAGCTCATCAGAGAAAAATCATGACAACTGTAATGTCATACCTTCAGTTTTCGTACGAAGTAGTAGGCAAGTTTTGATAGTAATTCGATAGTAAAATACCCCCAAAACTGGCAGGTTGCGAGATATTCCCAACTATTTCAATCTTATACTGTCTGGTCGGCACACTAATTTCCATATATTGAACTATCTCTTACCCCCAACACATTTCTTAGTGCGCCTCGTATTTTTTCAATAATTTGTTACAGACCTGGACGATGAACCACGCAACATCCTTACAATACTCAGGAGTTGCTTAAAGACTTCGTAAGGCTGCTTCATATACGTGGCACTTATAGCACTTAAATCATAAAATGATTCGTAAAACTCTCTGCTTGAACACATTTGCCTCACTCGAAACCTGCACGCGAAGCTTGAACACTGGCAATATTAACATACACCTAGGTCACACGAAAATAGTACTAGTTAACCCTGTCGTACCCGAACACACGACTTAGTAACTTGTGCTTCTCGAGATTTCGCACTGACTGAGAGAATAGACTACAGTTGACGTTTGAACCACTTCGGGGTTCCTCGAAGACGTTACCATACCTTCTGGCCTCTGGAGACGTGCTCCCAATGCTAACCGTCATAACTACTTTTCATGTTGAGAAAAGGAATTCAACTTATTTAAAAAAAAACAATTCATCATTAAATAATCGTTGTTTTTTAAAGCGGGGATATTTCATAGAAATTCAATATACGGAAAACCGTTAGACCATCTTAACTCCTTGAGTGTCAGAAAGTAAACTACAATTTGAAATTAAGTGACAAACCGTGTGCAAAAAAAAAAAAAAGTTTAGAACTCCGACTTCATTGATTTATAATTAAATTGCTGGACGGATCTTTTCCAATCTTAGGACTTGCGCGCACTCACACGTGCTCCATCAGTCCTGCTATTGTTGGATACATTGATTGTTGTGAAAGTCCGACTTCTTTATTTTTTTCCGCATACCCTCAATTTTTTATATTTTATCCCAAAAGCTAGTATATGAAATATTATCATCATAGGATGACGTTAACCCATGCTGAATTAACGTCAAAGATATAATATTTTTGAAAAATATAAATATAAATGAATGCAAACATATTCCACATGCAAATGAATATTCCTCAAGATTCATTAAACGAAAACGGATCGGTAACTAACTGATGGTATAAAACAATGGTTATTAATTTATTAAAAAAACACACAATTTTAAAACAACAAGAAAATAAAAGATCCTTATAAACAATCCATAAAAATACTAACTGAAACAATTGAAGAAACGAGATTAAATATCAACAAATATGAAATATTAGACCAATAACAAATAACAAAAGAAAATGATGGGACAACGAAAATAATAAATTTGTAGACTAACCGAAATATCGAAAAATAATTAGCTTTTTTAAAATTATAAATATCTCATGAAAATACAAAATATTGACAACTAATTCATTCATTTAACATTGTGAATAGTTTTGGTGTACACAACGTTCATACAATTTTAATTTACTCATGCCCTATCTGTATGTTCTACCCGAAGGCCTAACATTTGGGAGTATATTAAACTATTATGCTCATCTTTGAACAAAAATAAAATTATAAAATTTGTGTTTACAGTCGGTTTTATATTTTTTATTGAGGTATTCATTTTCTTTTATTTAATTTTAACTTCTTGCAGACTTAAATAACTTCGTGCTATACAGTATAGTCGTAGTCATAGTGTTCTTTTAGTTCGTACTACGAAAACACGGTGGTATGGGTTGCATACATGCGCAATATGCAATGACAGCGCCCCAACAAAATGGGCGTCTTTGTACATTAATTATTTTTATAAAAGCCTTGTATTGAATGGAAGAGATTTAATATTCACGAGTCCATGCAGGCGCGAAAATAAAACGCCTCGTAGTAAGAACTCTGGAACAATGCAGGCATTTCTCTACGAGTTCGAAGAAAGGTCTGTTTTCTGTCGAATTTTTAACAAAGGATGATGGAAGGAAGGTGACGACCCTCACTTGAGCACGCGTCTTGGCGCTGCCCAAGTTCATAAGAAATATCTAGTTGTAGCATTTTATAATACGTTTTAATAATGTTGAAAAAGATCTGGCATGTTTTAAGATTAAATAATGAAAGAGGAAGGACAGTCGTCGTTAGGAATGAGCGTCCAGACGTTGTGAAAAGGCGAAACAAACAAGTAGTTGTGATATTGCGAGATACCATAGGGAAAATTTAAATGGGCTCAGTTTTGTGAAGGAATGAATGGAGGTCTGTGCCGAGATTCTTCGCAAGAAGAAGACCCAATTAGGCGATGAAGATCTAAATTTTTAAAACCTATNGTTTACAGTCGGTTTTATATTTTTTATTGAGGTATTCATTTTCTTTTATTTAATTTTAACTTCTTGCAGACTTAAATAACTTCGTGCTATACAGTATAGTCGTAGTCATAGTGTTCTTTTAGTTCGTACTACGAAAACACGGTGGTATGGGTTGCATACATGCGCAATATGCAATGACAGCGCCCCAACAAAATGGGCGTCTTTGTACATTAATTATTTTTATAAAAGCCTTGTATTGAATGGAAGAGATTTAATATTCACGAGTCCATGCAGGCGCGAAAATAAAACGCCTCGTAGTAAGAACTCTGGAACAATGCAGGCATTTCTCTACGAGTTCGAAGAAAGGTCTGTTTTCTGTCGAATTTTTAACAAAGGATGATGGAAGGAAGGTGACGACCCTCACTTGAGCACGCGTCTTGGCGCTGCCCAAGTTCATAAGAAATATCTAGTTGTAGCATTTTATAATACGTTTTAATAATGTTGAAAAAGATCTGGCATGTTTTAAGATTAAATAATGAAAGAGGAAGGACAGTCGTCGTTAGGAATGAGCGTCCAGACGTTGTGAAAAGGCGAAACAAACAAGTAGTTGTGATATTGCGAGATACCATAGGGAAAATTTAAATGGGCTCAGTTTTGTGAAGGAATGAATGGAGGTCTGTGCGGAGATTCTTCGCAAGAAGAAGACCCAATTAGGCGATGAAGATCTAAATTTTTAAAACCTAAAGAGGACATAGAAAAAAGGTAAGGGTGACGACCGTACAGGATAGCGCGAGGTCATACAATGAAGAAGGTTATAATCATGGTTAGCAGACATGTCAAATTTAAGTGTTATTTTGCAGGGGGCAGAGAAATGGATTTATTTTAATGAAATGAATACAACTTTAAGAGAGAAGTGTGTCACAAACCCGTTGATCGTAAATGAGATGTCAATTTAGGAAAAACACCTGGTCACACGACGAGGTGGTGTTTGTTAAAACAAGCTCCGTTATTGGTTGATAAAAAGTACTTCAAAGAAAGTTTAACCAATTGGGGGAAAGCCACGTGAGTGAATTGTCTAAAAAGTTAGGAATTGTCTAAAAAGGAGTAATGACGTCAGCGTTGGGATTTCGACATGATTGTGATTACGATTTTAGAGATATATTCTGACTTTGATTAGTTGAGAAACGATTCTGAAGTTGATTTTGATTATGATTCTGTTTCCGATTTTCGAGATTCAGAATTCAGATTCTGTTTAGATTTTTTGAGAAATGATAACTCTGCTGTGATCTTCGAGAATATTCTGTTTTTGAGTTTCGGGATGTTCTGTTGAAGAGACATTTAGGCGTCAATGCACTGTCAGAGACGCATCGGCTTCTTCTAGAACGGTGTTTTCGTTCTGAGATTTTTACTGGCATAAATGAAAAGACCGGTTAATATAGTGACTTAGTGAAGATGAACATTTCGACTTTATTAAGATTGGCGAAATTGATCATTGCGAGAGATGCACTCACGCATTCATCAAGTTTCGCTTAAGATGGTTTAAATAACATCCGACGCCCGATGAGGGATTCGAACTGGCAGGGTCACCGCGACTAATCTGGGGAGGTTTCGGTACGTACGGCGCCACAGCGGCTAGACGTTGAGTCAGGGCATCCACGCCCTCCGAAGGTCAACGACATCCCACGGCGGTTTGTGCTGAATTTCTCCTCATTTGTAAGGTAAATCTTCGTAGGACCATTAGTTACCTCTTGACAAAAGACATTTATTAGGAAGCAAAGATTTCAAACATATCAATTAAAAATGTTTCAATAATTATCCAAAACCGTTTTGCGAGGGAAATGGATGACGAGTACTTATTATTATTTATGTCGATAGAATGGTTATTACTGTAAATCTTGAAGTAATATACAAAAGCTATGCAATAATCAGGGACAAGGCGTCTGAGAGACGAGACAATTCATAACGCAGACTGTCGAGATAGTTCACGATCATTCGAAATTTAAGCGCATGCATTTTATGTTATTCATGCATATTAATTCATTTGATTATTAAGAAATTGATCTATAAATTTTTATGTTGCTGGAAAATATGTAAATTTTTATGTAGTTAATTTTTTGATATGATTCGTTACCATACATCAACAAAAATGATTGTTGTATGTATACCTGTTTTAAAGTATTCACAAACCTTTCCACGTAAATAATTAGTTTCAACAGTATTAACAGTTTTATTACACTCATAATATTGACAATATTAAAAATAAATTATGACATGGAAAATGGAAAAGAAAATTTCGGTAATAAAAAAATAATTGGATCATTAGGGATGATGCTGTGTCGATACCTTATAAAACACGTCTCTTCAATACTGATAAATAGCAACTGAAGTTATGAATTAATATTAATTAATTACTAATTAAATATGCGAATTAGGTAGCACTGTATGATTTCAGGATTATTTGTATTTTTGCAGTGGGGTTATAGAAAGTATGGATATATATATATATATATATATATATATATATATATATATAT
>NNCF01126922.1:1130737-1179664 GCA_002313205.1 Laupala kohalensis | reverse complement strand
ATATATATATTGCTCGTTCACTCATTTTGGCGCGTAGAACAGACTGTGGAATATAAGTTTGGGTTAACGAGCTACCAAATGAGCACTTTCAAATTCGGCTTTTGAGGAATAATAATATATCTAGATATGCAAACGGTTACGCTAATAGAGGTTGGAAAGGAAATACATTGAATATGTATTATTTTTGTTCATGAGAATAAATTGAATTGATTTACATCTAGATATGGAAAGACAAGTATTAAAATTCATATTTGTGTAACTTTACGTTTGAATTCCTTTTTTTTCTCTTTGTGGTAATTTTCCTTCAATTTTCAGAAGAATGATAAGTGTCCTTAATTGTGTCCAGTTCTAAGATGCATGCATTAATTTTGGGAATGTGCTAAGCAATTTTTAATACAAACTCAATCACAGAAATATAATTACCTCTGACGTCTTTCTTTCTCGGCACGCGTTCGTCTTCTGCTGTTACAAAAATCTTGTGTAAACTGCTGTAACAAAAAGAATGAACGTGTCCCTTCGTTATTTACAGCTTCCAACGAAGATGCTTCGTTAGATCTGTTCGTTCGAGAATTAAGCTCGTCGCTCTTTAAAAGAAATATAATGACAATGTTTTTATATCGTCAAGAGATATTTCGTTCTTTAAGATTTTTTAAAATAAAAATTAAAGACCTCGAATTCACGTATTACATGTTTAACACATTCGTGAATTTCAGGTAGTTCATCAAATTCTTTAATTGATACGCAAGTGATCTCTTAAGCGCTTAACATTATCATCAACTGCAACCAACCTTGGATATTTTCGTTTTCTCTCTAAAGAGGCAGAAGCAATCACGTCAGAGGTTATTTCCCATTTGTTTCCTACGGAGAATATGAACATACACGTCGCATTATGTATACCCTTCCTGGAGTGTTCTAATAATTTCAACGTGAGTTGTTTGAGGATTAATTACGATTAAAATACCTTACATACTTTCATGTGTATTTGTGTATGCTGGTTCATTTCTTGACAGAAACTCCTACGCTTCCGTGTTTCGTGACTGAAACCTTGTGACATGTCAGAATAAGAAAACTGAAATTCACAAAATTTAATGTGAACGATACTTATTCGGTCACATCGATTCGAGAAAACTATCTTACACATCCAAATGCGCGTACCGTAAGTAAATGATAACGTCTGACATTTTAAAGTGCAACAAATGCAACTCTCATTTTTTATTTTGAGTCATACGCCTATTCTTGAGTACAGTGGCGTAACTATCCCTTCGGGGTCTCAGATCACACTCTCATCGTGAGCTTCAAGATAAAAATATTTTGACAAACTTTTTCAAATTAACATTTAACGTATTAACACTTCTGGAACCACTTTACAAACTTTTTACGACCACCATTTAAGCATCAGTTTAAGTCTTTCGCGGCGGACTTAAGCAGTAAGAATCACGTCAAGACTCCGTCCAAGTTTCTCTTTAACGAGTCTGTGCTTGTATTTCCAATCGACAAGGTACACAAATCTGCCGACAGGAAGGCAAAAGTAGCTTTTGTTTAGCCTTTCAAAAAACTGAACCTGGACCTCGTAGCGAAAATTTCCCAGCTGCACGTCTCTAAAGGTTTTCCATATGCCATGAACTTCGTCAACTGCTGTGAACTCGTAGCCGCCTTTGTTCGAAGATGTAATGGGAACGCCAAAGCGGTGAAGTCGTCTGCAAGAGAACATACGCCATGTTTGGATATGCAAAAGTGATAGCATTTACTCCTCTTGTCTGCGTTCTACTGGACACAATCAAATTCGGTCGACTTCTGAGAGGCTGCGCCACCCGCGACGGTAATTGAAGTCGACAACAGACGATTCTGTAGCCGAATAAAAGACCTTGTGAATATCACTATCCGTTTGGTAGCTAGAATCTCTCCGTTTTATGAACACGGTTCGGTGACTTTCTCCATAGCGCGGCTGGAGATTTGGTGTCTAGAACGTTTGAATTAATAATTTGAAATAATACTCAAAATGTAACAGAACTACTGTAATGCTGCATGCAATGGTTAACGTAAAATTGATTGCAGTCTGAACGCAACAAGGTAATGAGATAAGTTTGGGTGGAAAATGAAGCATGTTTAACAGTCTAAATTCTGTATTAAGCCGATTTTTAGTAGTCAATAATAACTGCTAAAAAATCAAATTCTTGAAATATATAGTTTTTTTCAGTTTTTCTACATTTAAACTCATACTACTTTTGAAAATAGCTATGGAGACCAGTGACAAAAAATTCTGCATCAATTTTACGCTTCATTAAAATGGTATTCAACTTTAATAGATCCGAGAAAATGATTGTAGTAGTCGAATACATTTTTTAAAGTAATTAAATACAATATATTGGGAATAATTTTAAAGAATGGTGCCTTAAACCATTCAGAACACGTTTTTTGAGCAACAGAAAGAGACCATATTAATGGCAAATTCGAATTCATTCTTACTCCGCTACCCTCTTAGAAACTTAATTTTTACAAGGAAAACACATTTAAATGTCATTCGATATTGCACAATAACAAATGTCAATTTAATAGTGTTGAATTACTAAAAATTGTAAAAACATGAATAATTCAAAGAATCTCATACGATTTTTTAAATATTTAATTCACAGTGAAGGCTTGAAGAGGAAATTGGTTAACCTTAAGAATTTTATGGCACGACTTTTCGACACTGACACGTTCTCTAGATACGTTGGTATTTACCCTAACTAGATTTTATCACCGTTTGCCCATTCCTGCGCTGCGATTGGCTGTTGGTCTTCTTACAAATGACAGCTCACGAATGGCGCGAAGTTAAAAAGGAGCTCATTCGAATCGTGTTTTGTTGCATCGTCAAATCGATATGTATTACCTGACCACAAGTTTTGAGTGAGTAAATAGGATTTCGGTATTATGTTAATAAAAACTAAATATTTTAACATGAAATTAATTACTTGATAAGAGTCAATTATTGAAATTTGATTTGAATACAAGGAACGTTCACTTAAAATAACTTACAGTATCGCTATCACTACCCTACTTCTGATGGTTAACTCATATAAATGCCCCGTTCTCTCCTTTCATTCTTAACATATTACCAAAAATGAAATATAATAAAGATAATTCTTTTCTAAAATTTTTAAGAATCGTAATGTTGCATTTTAACTGTGTGCTGTTTAATGATTTTATATGAAATGTTCTGCCTCTCATTTCCATTAAATACATAATCATTTATCTGTTTCTTCGTGGTGTGGTTAACAGCAATTTAAGAGATTTATGTGTTTATGCACTATTTGTTTTATAATTTGATCCAAAGCACAAAGGAAATTCGAACTATGCTAAGTTCCAAAATTCCCTCTCACGTGACGCTACTCTCCCCTTATTATCCTGAAAAATGTTATTACAGCAATCAGAAATAATTTCGAATAGAATTTTGTTCAATTTTTTTTTCGAGACTTTGTGGAGTTGAATATGGTAGTTTCAAATCGAAAGAGAGAGAAATTCAAAATACAACATTTCACACATATCGTTTTCAAGTAAACTCATAACATAATTAAAATAAATTGTAGTATCTTGTAGGAAAGACACGCATTAAGATAAATTAAATTGTTCTGAGCCGATGAAAGCTCTTCACTTACTCTAAAACTTTTAAGAAATTTTTTTTTCAAAAAACGTTTTTGATTCATTCCATGCTCAAAGGTTAAAAGAAATTATTTGCTGTGCTCTGTACTGTATTGAGTTCACGAAATCCAAGACTTTTTATCTAAGAAGCGATGAGTGTACTATATTTTAAGAGAAAGATGTATTTCATAAAGTGCACGAAACATTTGTGTATTTTAGGAGTAATTTTATCAATTATAAACACACATCTGATAAATTTATAAGGTGTATATAACGTAATAAATTTGTAGCAATAAAATAACTATTTTCTTCTAGCACTATGTAACGTTCAAATTCAAATCACTTTGTAATGTTCAAATAGTTTTTAAATGACGCACTAAAGTTTATTTACAAAATATTAAATGCAGGCAAAATTAGTGACGTAATTCCTTCAACTCACTGTTACTTCCGCTTTTAAACGTATCATCGTGAAGTTTGGGGGATAGTGCTATATGCTTTACAGACGCTGCATCATCTACAGGTTTTTGTGCCACACGTAAGACACCTGTAGCGATGGGACACTCTCGAAGTGCACATTTCACAAAACCAAGAAATAATATAAAAATTTCAGATATCACGGAGCGGGAGCCTCGCATGTACAGACAACAATTTTCACTTCAGAACATGAGATTAAAGAGAATCACCCACATCAGAGGAAACCTCCCAACTCATTTCCCTTCATTCTCTTTAAGGGTTGAGTGTTTCAGATGTTCCAAAAGTTCTCAGGACGGTGAACGCTTGTCCGAGGTACTTGGTTTAGGCGTTGCGTCACCACTGGGAGCACCCCCTGCAGGGTACTCCTTTAATCACTTAACCCCTTTTTCAAAAAAAATTTCCCACAGTTAAATAGATTGATTCAAGTTAAAAGAATTTCATTTGGTATCATTAGATGTAAGCAGTACATATGTACAACAAATTTAGGGTAGGGGCGGCTTTGCGATCCCAAGAATTTAAGAAAGATTTTGCTGTTTGATTTCTCTACCTTCTACAGCTCGATGAATTTATAGTTTCACACCGCCAGGAAAACGTTTAGTTTCTACTTAAGAATAAACGATGTCAAGAGCAATATTTTGCACGTACATTTTGGAAGAGCTCTAAATATTACTTTGATTCACATTATTGGTATTTGTCTAATAAATGGGTGTATAGCGGCTGTATACTGAAAATGTAGCAAAAGGATGTCAGTATTATGAAAAGTTCAAGTTACTGACACCCCTACAACATGAAATAAATGGTCATAAAAAATCTTTGGCAACCGTAGAATACTCGTTTGTTTGGGTTTTCAAAGTGAAACAGCACTGTCAGCAAATGTATCAGTAATATTATTAGTAAGATTTGAATCAATATGTTTTAGGAACATGTTAGGAAGAAAGACCAAAGCTTAATCAAACTGTGATATGTAATTAATTATTTATATAAAACAATGTGTGAAATATAAATTATGTGACATTTTTACGCATAGAAAATGTTAAAGTAGATTATGTTTCTTCCCCAAGTTTATTCCTCGAAAACTAAAAAGTTAAAAGCATGGGTTCAGGGCAGTCGAATTTTCGATGCGTATAGAATGTAAAATATTCACGAAAGACCGCATCCCTTCTTCAGTTTAATAGATCAGGTATGATTCTTGGTCAAAATAATTTAAAGGTGCAGAAAGGGGTATTCACCACCAACAAAGTTAATAGGTTTCGGGGGTTAGGTCTGGGTGGAAATTGTGTACGATTATGGAAGGCGAACGGGTGGTGTAGTGGTTCATGCCCATGCGATAACTGCATTTGATTCCCGGTTCGTCACCATTTTCACCTGACCGGAAGGTGTCACATATCTTCTCTACCTGTAGGTACACGGACGAAATCTATGCAAGGTAAATTGGGCTTATTCATATTAAAAAAGGTACCCTAATGAACATCTGGCAACATATAATTTATAAATACCACCTGTCATGCTCTGTCACCAAATAATAAAAAAATATGTAGTGTGCAGGCACAAATATTTTAAAATGTAATACCTAGGTAAAAGAAGTATGAGAAAATTTTAATAATTTGTTAGTCTTTTTACAAAATTTAAATAATATTAAGACCTTCAGTGTTGCGGTAAATTACTAAAAACTGAACATTAATGGTGTACTAAATCTCTGATAGATTAATTGAATTTTCGACCCAAAACACGCTGATATTCAACGAAAGTAATAATTTTTAATAGAAGATATAAAAATATCTTTTGAACATGAAAACAAGGAGATGTATATTTTAAGATAATTAAGTACAAAAAATAGCCAATTTAAATATACTTTTTTTTATTTAAAAAAAAAAGAATTGGATAATTTTGAATGTCATGAGATATATTACACAGTAAAATAAAATAAATTAATTAATAAACTTTATGAACTTTGCTATTGGGTTCAAATAAAACTTCTCACGAGTTAATTAAATTACCCAAGATATTGTTCAATCACCTTCACCAATTCCACTTTCCCATTACCTCCACTCGCTCAAACACATCAATCTAAAACGTGTGTCGCGTCGTTCCTTCGTTGTCGAGTCGTCCTCCCTGAACTTCGAGATCAAAAGGATATTCTGCCCTCTAGGATCAGCCCTGGGTTGGCATGGCAATGAGTCGTCGGTTGTTGGGGTCATCTTTACGTTGCCATCTGCTATCAATCCGCAGTTCTCTCAGATATGACACATCCTTAATTCAAAACGTCCAGTTTTAACCACAAAAACACGCATGCATGAGACCAATTTTTTTGTATTTATATTCTTTATGTTACAATAGTTTTATGTTACGAGTCTATAGTACAAAAAACATGGATTTTTATCCAACAATACAACCATATTATAAATTAGAGTAACTATCATTGTATATTATTGTATATGAAAAGTAGTATGTGTATTTTTAGTAGTATCTTCCAACGACACAAAGGATTAAACAAATAAACAAACGAAAAGTGGTCTAATGTTACCAAACGCTTCTTTCTAGATGTCTGAGAACTAGGGATCACTTACTAAAACAAACCCGAGGTAGTCGAAAAATATTCATATCACGAATCCGTTTAAGGAGACGGCCAATTAGTTGAATCAAAAAGTAATAAAAAATTCAATTCCAAGATTTTCAAAATTTTATTAATTTTATTNTTGAATCAAAAAGTAATAAAAAATTCAATTCCAAGATTTTCAAAATTTTATTAATTTTATTAAAGAAGCTAATTTAAAAAAAACAATTCCTATTACTTCCACAACTGATATGAAGTTCATTTCATATTTGCGTCCCACAGACATTCCTATTCTGTTGTAAACACTGTAGATCTGTTGACTTCTTTTTTTGCAAATATAATTACGCTGTAATGGTTTTGGAAAGTTTTTGTGAACAAACACACAAAAATTTTGGCTAATTTGACACACACACTGCGACGTTCAAGGGAGATAATTTTTCCCATTACTTTTTCAAAATGATCAACATTTCAAAAATTGTAAGTGGAAGACTTCTTCTGTCAGTAAAACCCCATCTATTGGTACTACAACTCAGGTTGAGCCAACATTCTTTTCCGACGAGTTGTCTCTTATAATACGAGCTCATTAATGTTAAATGCTCACATATACCGATTTTGTATGGATAAATTCTTTTATATTTATACATACAACCAATGCCCTTTCTCGCGAGATCTCTTGTAAAAGAGAATGTAAGGATTTTATGTCATTGATGACGAGACAGAAACGCTTTATATTCTGAGCACCTGCGACGTAATATGAAATACTTCATTAAACATTCTTGAGGTGTGCTTTGAATTTTATTTTGTTGTTTGTCTGTATATTCATTTATTTTATTCACTTTCATAATAATATGCCTCGAACAAGTAAAATATCGAAAGAAAAGAAATGCCATAAAGTTGATAATGCAACGAATCTAACATTCAAATATACTCACGAACACTTTCCGTTCAGAATACACGCGTCTTTTATGGTTAGTTTTAATATATTACCGATTATCACACACCATAATACACATTCAAATATCGCACATTAATACAATTAGTATACAAATATCACGCAATCATAAGATTGTGTTCACCTCGCGTACTCCCCTCACCTTACAGCTCATAGTACTGATCATGATGCCACACGCTACAAACAACAGAGGGGGAAGTTTGGGTATAACGATGACCCAGTCTCAACCATATTCTTGAACTTCATGATGATTAGGTCGTTAATTGAGATGTTTTGCAGTTGCAGACGTTCTTACAGACTCTATCATTATCACCGTGTTGTACATACATTATTCCTCAGCTTCTGTTGTCCCTGGCATCTGCTTTCTCACCACACTCAGATAATTAACTCCTCCAGTGCGTCTGTCACAACATGTGACGCCAGAGAAATTGTGGATGAGCTCAAACAGAGAGCAGTGCACGGTGAAGGCTTGGTAGGAACGTGGTTGAGATGAGAGATAGCCATCAATCCGTAATTACAATGATTAATCACCACTCACTCTACACCACTTAAACCATTCCCTGTGCCGCGCAAGCATTTCTCACTACTTTGTGTGGACCCAGGATGACCTGCTTCTTACCGGAATGAAACTATAGAGCTAAGGGAGCAGTCAATTAAGCACAGTAACAGTTTGTAATGGCCTGAAATTGCACCATGGAGCTCAAGACGAGATAATGATGTTACTTTTATTATCACTTTTTTTAATAAGGGAAGGTCAGATACATTTGACCTATAGTGCCACATGTCCACAAACAAGAAGGAAAGTAATCGCATAGATAGAATGTGGAACAGTTATTTGAATAGAGGACCGATCTGGAGGAGTAACGTAAGCGGAATTACTTAAATTCGCCGGCCACGCAAAGCATCAAACTCGTCTTTCAGTCCGGAGCGCAGAAAAATGTATCCACCTTTTTATGAAAATAATACAAGCTCAAATTGTCCTGTTAATATGCTTCGCATATTTTCTTAAAGTGCATTCAGTATTAAAAATATAATAAAATAATTACATTTTTGGTTATACATGTATTATTTGGTATTGGACCCAAGGTTCACATTCTGATGTTATCGGAGTATTTTCTACTCACACCTGGGAAAATTCTTCAAAATTCGTAAAACAAAAAGAAAATTTTTACGCTCTTTATAATGCCCTGTTTTGCCATCATATCAATGTGGCTTTAATTCTTCTACATGGACAAGTCATCATACAAAATTCTTTATTGAATCCAGGTCTCGAATCCAGGAAATGACATTTTTGAATTCAGTTGATGAGATTTTCTGATTCCCTGAGGGAAAAGGTCTTTTCTCATATCTATTTATTCTAAAATAATTGTGTTAAATTATAAAACCAAACTTTCTCTGATTGTCTTATATAATTTCAGAAGCATTAAACAAAATGCAGATTATAGACAATCAAAAACTCCAAAGTTCACAGAGTGTATCATTTATTCAATACTTGTTGGTCTTGAAATAACGGTCAACGTTTCGGGGTCTATGTATGACCTTATCTTCAGGACCTATACAATTTTACATTTATTTAATTAACAGGTGTTGTTAGCATTCAACAGTCAATTCACAAGTAAAAAGTATCTAACAAATACTTTAAAATAGGACAAGTAACAAAAATTAGGTATCAAAACCTTACCTCTGAACAGCAGTGAAGTGTATTACATTAAGTGAAAGGTTATTTTTACACGTCGATTTCGTGTTAAAATACTTAATTTTTCAAATTACTAATAAAATTATCATTGTAAGATCCCCTGCTAGACTAGAAATTATAATAAAATCATATCACTCCACGTTGATGACATTAGTTGTCATGTATGTAAGACAGTATGAGTCTAATTGGCAATCTAACTTCTATTAACATATCACCAACCTAACAGTTAAAATCAATGTTCATTTACTACCAACTAATTATTTTAGATTTTTTAGGAAATGTAATACACCATCAAACCCGTATGTAAATGTATTATTTTCTAACAGGTTGTTCATAGTCCAATTCAGTTTGAAATTAAAAGACTCTGACATATCTACAACATAAATTTTCTTCTCTATGTATTATCTTTATTTTTCGAAAATCCATTTGGTGATTATGACTTACAACTCCTTAAGAATACCACTTTTGTTTGTATCATTCCCACATTTAGGATTATTCCCATATTTGATTGTCCATAATCTGCACTCTGTTTAATTCTTCAGAAATTGTGTTAAATTTATTTTTCATATTTTCTTAATTATTTCCATCGAGTACAAACTTTCTCAGAGTACTGACACGCATCGTTATAGTGTTTAGGTGATGTCATTCACTTTGTCGCGAGATTTTTGCTAATGTGACGTCCTGGAATACTGAACCACCACTGCTTTTCTTGGTCTTAGTCAGTATTTAATGAAGACGGTTCTTAGTTAGGACCATGGAGACGATACACAGTAGTGGAAACTTCTTAAAGTTGGGGATAGGGCACAGACTATATACCAGACCGCCTTCACCCGTGTTAACGGATTGTTACTGGTTTCAGCGCTCCAAACGAAATTTTACACCAACTAGGCTAGTTCTACAAGTGACCGCCAGAGCGCGTGGCAATTCTATATTCCCTTTCCCTCCCACGCTACTCTTCTAGGTACTGCACCCGTCTCCAACGTTCTAATGCTACCTAACTTCATATTGTATTTAGCTGAAAATACTTTCCCTGCAAAAATTAACATTTGTGAATAGTTAACACATTGAATAACTCCAATATTCTACTGAACATTTGAAACAAAATGAAAACAGAATACAATTGACAGGAAATTTTTACAAATACAAACTTACTCTTAATTCTATTTATTCATAATAAGATTACATGACGTTGTCACATGCATTGTCATTGTCACAGGAAATATACAATCCTTCACACAAAATACTAGAAAAAAGGAACTCATTTATGTACATCCACCAATTATTTGGAGGAATAAATAAATAAATAAATGAGACTGATAAAGCAAGTCACATGAGAAACAAAGGAAGCAGATAAGTCCATAAATGTGGTTCAATTTTATCAAAGTGGGGAAATGTTATCTCCACTGGCTGTATTAAAAGCAGTCAATCGAATGATAACTTTGTTTTAAGCTATAGTGGTGTATAAAACCCTCTTCTCCTTGCACAGGGTGTAACATTTTCCATATAAGTTATTGTTTGAGTGATGATGAAGTGATTGACAAAAATATATTGTAAGATTTACTATTGTCCAGTTGAAAACCAAAAGTAAACAAATCTTTGCTTCCTCATTGGTATCAAAGAATCAAATGAGAGCAGAATAAGTCTAGAAAACTTTCAGTAGGGTGTCTTGAAAAGGTAGTAACAATAAAATGAAAAGGAAATTATGACAATCAGCCAGTATCATCTAACAATAATCTCTCAAGAAACTGTCTGAAGAATTTCCATTCTACAGGTTGAATATCAATCCATCAAGGAAATGGGAGAGGTTTGTCAACCTGAAAATATCTGTGAGAAGACTGACTTCGCAATAAGAAATTCACAAAATTATTACCAGTGTCAATGTTGACTTTAAAGAAAAGTTTACCGTAAACCATCTATATATCCATAGGATAACGTGACTAGATTTATCCATCTCATGGTTAAAAAAACATTACCAAGTTACAAACACCACAATATACTATAACTCAAGTAGTAAATTAACAAAGTGAAAGAAAAATTAAATAAAATGGTTTCAGAAAACCAAAAGAAGCCACAATACATCAAGTAGTAAATAAACAAAGTGGAAATAAAATTTTAAAAAATGCAAGTTTACATTAAAACATAAAGAAAGGTGGCTCAATGAAAAAATGTAACTCTTCAATACACTACATAAACATTTATCAAAAATAAAATTCATCACAGGTACAATAACGTAAAATAATTTGCAAACATAAATTTATCTCTGGTTATTCGTAACTAACTGCCACATGTCAGGTATACTTCCAAATAAATGATTATCACAGAAACAGAATCTTACATTTTAACTATGTACTATTTCTTGGAATTTTTGTTTTAAGATGCAAATTCAATGACATTTGTGACTAGTTAATGAATTGCCTCCAACGTAACCTTACACACTCCTCAAACGTCGATACCATCCAGGTGTATTATTAAGTTTGTTATGATTATTTACCCAAGTAGAGACTGGCGAAAATCAATTAGATCACTCTTCAGGTCATCATCGCAACATCTGGAAAACACTACAAGAATACAATATTATCAGTCAACATACTTATTGTAAAAATTAGTTCAAATACAGTAACTTAATTCACCAATGTTTGTTATAATTCATTGATCACAAAAAATACCAGAGAGGTAATTTAGTCTACTGTCGAAATCTTTGGGAGAAAAATGCATGGAACACACTCTTGAATGAAAAGTAAGCCGCACTATTGGACCGATAAATCTAATTCACTTATTGTCACCTAAAAGAGAATTCAACTTTTATTAGTATACAACAATATACACAGCCAATGTGGCCAAGCTCATCAACGTCTACCCACATGTTATGTGCCAATTACTTCAAACATCAAATTTCTGAAACACTTAAAACGTATTATTACTTACCCATTTTCGCATACAAAAAATTTGTATGTTACTAACACATATTTTATTTTATAAAGTAACACATCAGTTTTCGTAAACTACAAACAGATTTAAGTAACGTACGCAAATTACAGCGCGCTTCGTACTCCACTGTTCAAATTGATTCAAAACTCGAACTCACAGTTCGTCGCAACTTCAAAATACTTCATCTTGCTTCACGATTTCATGATTTCATTTCAACTGATTTCAACTTGACTCGTTGCGAGCAATAAGTCAAGCCAATAGGAGCGCGAGAAACCTAACTCAACACGAACTTGCTGCCATATATTGAGAGCAACCACAAATATGTTTGGCGCTGTCTGGACGAAATGTTTTGCAAACTACTACGAACTTCAGACCCTTTCACCCTGTCCTGGTTCCTTAGCCTGGTAGGGTTCGATATTACGAATATCGTCGTCAATTGGGAAGTACAAACCCGTCATCAGCGCCGTCAGAAGGTGGCATTGGAACTAATTCAACTGAATTAAAAGATCCGATTCTCTCAATCATACACGTATATTGTAACCAAGGAGACTATATAGTCTCTTTGATTGTAACTGTTTATACTTACATTTTCCTTACAATGAAGTAAAACCACTATGCGGTAAAAGTTTTATATACGAAAGAAGTAAAATACGTTTGATTATTTTACATGTGTGGGACTGAAGGAATCTGATGACGTTTCCGTACTTCCCAAATGACGATTTTCGAACATATCCCCACTCCATAAGTTTCTATTCCTGTATACAGTCTCCTTGGTTAGGACATAAAGATTGTTTGTTACTGTGCAATGAGAGGCAAGGAATATTATGCCAAAGAAGAATGCTTGGTCCCAATCTGTGTTTAGAGACACATGTCGAGGAAAACACAGTTAGCAGGGATCGGTTGTGTGTAGGTTCCATCGCGTGTTTGATGTGATACGGACGATGCCGTTTCTTCTTTCTCTTTCCAGTACGTGAGTGCGTTCTCTGAAAGTCGTCTAAGAGTATTAGAGTGCTGAGAGACTGAGGGTCTTCAGCGCATGCTCTGCCTTCGAAACGTCTTTCTATATCAGAATTACATTCTCTATTCCCTTAGTTTTTTCTCTAGTTCTTTTCCCTAGTTTCCTTCTTCGCGCCAATTTTTCCACTTCCTTGCTTCCTCTTTGTCACCAAAATCAGATTTCTTTTCGAGTTACACATTACACTTCCAATTTCTGCGAACGTTAACGCAATTTTCTTTCTATTTCTCCCATATTTCTGACAATATACATCATAGCATTTTCATTCCTTCTATCTGCTTCACATATTTATTCTATTCTCCGTAATCTGCGGCAATTTCTTTCTGAGTTTTCACTCCCGTTTCAAAAGTTCATTTCTTTTGAATGGCAGTCTCGTGAACTACAAACAAATTTGTTCTCCACGAATGTGACTATTGTACGCTCTTGTTATCCCTATTGTTATCAAAACACGATATACTTTTTCGAATAAGATGATTATACTTTCTTTTCTCCTTTCATTATATAAACTTATCATACCATTAATTCTTGCACACCAAACTTCCAACTTTCTCTTCTGATTTTCTGGTATAAAGCACAATTTCCTTTCTGTGACAAAATCTGCGTCTTTCTCGAAAACGTCAAATTCTTCTCTTGTAATATTGTCTGATATTTTTTTCTATATTCTTAATAATAATTTGTCGTGTCTTTGCAGTACTAAGAAGCACAAATTAATCAAGATATAAAAATAGTGTATTTTGTACTCGTTTGACGTCATTTCTTCTTTCTTCTTCACACTTTTACGGCTTGTGTAACAATGTAACTCACCACTTGGCTTCAGAGTAGCTTCTCAGAGGGCATTTAAAATATATGTTGATTTTACATTATATTTATTAGTGATTACAAAGAATTTCTGATACCGGAAAACACATCGTACAGATATCAATATGACATGACAAGGAACGTCAAGAAAAATTACTCATTGTTTCGCAAAATGTTGTGATTTGTACGGGTTACTTTCAAAACACCTCTTCTTCACATATAAAAATTATTCACTGTGGGCTGCAAAGCAAAAACAGATATTTTTCTTACACCCAACAATTAATGTTCAAATTTCTTAAAAAAAGTAAAAATCGCAGCATTAGGTATTTTTTATTCAGTTAAAAAGACCCACACGATCAGAACCGTCCATACATACATTTTTACAAAGAATTGCCACTCGTTTCTTTCCTACCCAAATATAACTTTTTATGTGATGGACAATGTATGTTAATTTATCAAACCCATCTCATTCCCGTTAGGATGCAACTGGTATATCAAGAGGAGGATATCAATTTTCTGGATTAACTTGATCTGTTGCACAGTGCATATATAGTCAAAATGTATTCTTCCGATAGCCAATAACGTGAGTTACACACAACCTTTATAACAACTATTTTGAAATTTAACGAAGTTAATNCCCCCCCCCCGAAATCTAGTAATGTTGATTGTAAATTAAGTATTACTCAACAAAGAGTGCTGGTAACTACTACACATATTTTGCGCTCAGCGGCAAGCTTCAAGGATAATCGATAAGAAAATTGGTATGATTACACATCATACCCCAAACATATTTTCATTTCATTCTTCATATTACATTTCAATTAAATACTTATTTTTCCGAAATGAAATATTTGTTTATTCTCATTTAATTTCTCGGTAGAAACGACGCATACCACTAACTCGAACAAATTTTGAAGAATCAAAAACATTGAAGCAGATATGCGATATTTACACATTATTGTTTACACTGTAAAATGCTAACAAGAACGATAGTACCCAACGTATTTGCTTCAAATGGTGACATACAATTATGTGTGTTCAGAGCAAACACATAAAAGTTAAAGTTTTAATAAAATCTAACGTTTTTTAGCGACGAAAGCTTGTTAACTACCAGTAGTAACGCGAGTAGCTGGTGAAACACGCACGTTCTCATATGTGACAGGAGCCTTATGCCATAGGGATATGTAAATTGAGTAAAAAACTATGTTGCTAAAAAGAGTTTAATTTACCATCAGTTATTTAATACCATATACATTAATAATACATTTTGAATAAAAAGGAGGAAGTGAAAGAGATCTTAATCAAACTTCTATGTAGCATCAAAAATGGACGAAGTACATAAAGCGAGAAAAATATCTAACACCAAATAACATAACTAAATATCTGTTCAATACTCTTTGATAACATTAAATACAGTAGCCATGCGTCATTCATTTACATATTTCTAAAAAAAACGATATATTACCGAATATCGTATTGTTAATGAAGTTGTCCATGAATTTATTATTTAGTGATAAGTATTTTAACATCACAAAAAATATGAATGAGTACTAAACAATATAATTTTGTTATTGTGATTGGTGTGAGATTTGGTTCATCGATTATTTTTTTGTAGCTTTTGTCGTTGAAGTAAAACCGTTTTTAACATATTTTTAAAACTTTATTCTACATTTCTTTTTTCTCAGAATATTAGTAAAAAATAATATAACTTGTTCAAGGTTTTAAGTTAGGGTCAAGAAAATGAGTCTTTCAGTTGATTTAAATTGACAAGACATTAGTTGTGCGTCAATCACGGTAGATAATGATTCAGTATTTAATACTAGTACGGTATGTAGTACTTCAAATTTTTGTACTACTATCTATTGTAGCTTCATTAGCGCCAAATATTCATTTAATTTAATACATCTTGTATGCGTTGAGTTTCCGTAGACTTTTATTCCACTATAACGCTCACTCATCTCATCATATCAGATCATTCATATCAATCACCAGTACTCGCTCTTTTACCCGCGGTGCCTACTTAGTGCCGAAAAAACGCTCATAGGAAAACAGCGATGGATCACTGTTTGTGGCTCACACACGAAGAAATTGCCATAATAAATAAAAACTTGATTTACAATAACAAATTGATTAAGAGGGAAACTACATTTCATCATAATAATTTACCCACGAACTCATATGTATTTTGATGTTTCAGTGAACTTTGTGTATTTCTGTTTCTCTCTTACATTTAATGTTATGTATCGATTATATGTAATTCTGACAAAAAATAGGTTCCAATTATGAAAAAAAATACGAATCATTGAAAATACTTTAAAATGTCCCGCCACATATTAATCAATTCAAAGCAATATCTTTTCTTTAAACGGTTAAATTTGTGAAACTATAAAAAACTGATAAGTAACGTATTTTCGTGATGGCATTAAAAATACAGAATGCAAATTGTTCAGTCATAATTGTCACGTGTACAGAAGTCTCGACACTGCAAGAAAAACTATCTACAAAATCGATCCAAAGCCACGAAACTGTAGAATAAAAAAGTTCACATTTAAACACAAATAGGTTTGAAAAGTTGACCCTCTGCTGCTAATAACTGCAGTTGTAATACTCGGATAAAGCTATCTAGGTTCTATCTGGAAGCTGTTCCCCAAAATTCACGACGTGTCTAGCAAGTAAACTCACACAAAACTGAACCTTACTAACAATCGTTACCGTGGTCCTTAGTTGGCCTTTTCGAGAATACATACATACGTAAATAGGACGTATGTGCCCCCCAGGGGGCTTATATCTAGTAAGTACGTGTTTGGCAAACACGGGGCCCCGAGCTGAGTCTGGCATTACTTCCACTTACTTGTGCAAGGTTCTTTCCTATCTCTTTCCTGACCTTCCTTGGTCACCTCTTGTTCTTTTCGATCCCGACGCTAGGGTATCTTTCATTTTCCTCTTTCTTCTTCTTTTTTTAATGAGATATGTTGATATTTGAGTTTTGAGTTGTAATTTAGGAGGGTTTTTAGTGGGTATGGTTGAGTCATGCGGCGAGTCCCACACGCGGGGAGAGTCCTGTTGGCTCTCCCTAGTGCGTAACTGCATTTTCCCTACCTGTACAAGTTTTTAGGGCTCTAATGACCTAGATGTCGACGAGTCCTAAAGCCCCACAAAAAAAACAATAAAAAGAGGACGTATGTGTACGTTGAAGGTAACACATTTTATGGGTCGTTCGCCCGCGTTCATAGGGGACGGTGTTAAATGTTTCCTCATTTACATTCTTTAAGAAGTTTTATTCATGCGTTTTAGAGTATGCGATAACTTGTTTCATGTCAATGAGTGAAAATTTGAAATATGCACATCTCATTCACCTCAATCACGAATCATANTATATATATACACACCTCAATTGGTAAAAACATCTTTTTATTCCGCAATTACTTTTTCTTGAGAAATTTTTAAAATTTAAAAGAATTTCAGTATTATTCTTTATTTTTCTTATATATTTAGTGAAATGGAAACAAATATACCCGAACAGAACATTTGTGTGAAGTTATTTATGTTATATTAATGCTGAAAAAGAGCGGAGTGTTAAATTGATATCTAATAATGTCTTTATTACAAAATAGCATTTTAACTGCAAAGTATTTCATTAAAGTAGGAAATAATTTTCATCATGGTTTCATCCAGTTACTAATTTCAAGTAAACTTTCAGCATCTTAATACAAAAGCAACACTTGCAGTTGTTTGTTTTCCATTTGGTCTGCCGGTCACGGTCGTTGGTGATCAAGTGCTTAACGCCTACAGAGAGCCTATCCCTCATTGGTCACCCCGGGACTTTCCAAACTACGGGTGGCAAAAAAAAGACCAAAAAGACCGAGAAAAGCAAAAAAAAACAGTGGGTGCTAAAAATGAGCGAATTCTGTCAAAGAAGTATCGCATAAAATCCCATAATGCAGAATATAAAAAATTAATGAAGAAAGACTAGATTGCACGAGATTGACTGATGTGAGCGAAGATAAGTTCATAATAATTATCAGAACTCAGATAGAGGGGAAAATTCACCGTAAACTGAATAGGAAACTGTTTTACGGAACTTTTCCATACACTCTCATTTCACAGACAATTTCACTTCTTAATGAGGAATCCTCATGAGAATTAGATTTTATTTTTATGTATTTTAGTGCCTGAATTTTTTTTGTGAATTTATAATTTTTCTACACTCGTATTTCTTCTGAAAGGGAAAATTAATTCTTTTAATTTTACTCTTATTATATTATTGATATTCGATATTCATGACTTTCAAAAATAGGTATCTGTTAACGATTCTTTTTTACTTGTTTATATAATGAGAAAAATTGTGAATGAGACGCTGCTATTATATTATGCAAATATATTGCGATCGCATATCCTTTAAAACATCAAAGTCTTATACTCAAGAAAATCACATACGTTCACAGACAAAATATTTCTAGTAAATGTAGGGCGGAACTGACGGGCACAATGTAATAAATTTCGTCCATCGTTTCTATAATCTTCGGGGTACGAGTTATCGGATGGATTTTTTGTAAGAGTCATCTTTCTCCAACTCACTGTCTTCACACATTCATTTCTTGTTATTACCTACGACGCCACATTCTAAAACGCAGCGTCATATTTTATATGACTATGAAAATAAACAAATATTGACATTTATCATACTTTTCTTTAACATACTTAGGGAAATGTGGAGGAGGACACCACTAAATCTCTTATTTATAAATATTCACAGATAACTCACGTTGAATGGCTGAATCAATACGAAGAAGTGTCAACTAAAACTGTAAAAGTATAGCGAGTAATCGAACAGCTCTTGGTGCAGGTTCTTTAATCAAAATTTCACTCCTTTCATTTCAGACGTAGTTAGTGTTTTAAATGTTCCCGGCCGAAGCAATTTATAAATTTACATTCAAGAATCAATAACATTTCAAGGATCTAATTGAATTCTTTTGGTAGGGATATTGTAAAAAAAGAAGGAATAGAGTCGAGGAACAACAAAAACAATATCCCTTTAAAACTGAGGAACTAATTAACACAAAGAGAACACAAAATGGAATAGGGCGTCAATGAACAGTCACTGTTCAGGTGTCAAGGGTCTGGTATTGCAATGCAGAACGCCGGGATGTGTATAGATATTTTTCTCTCACTCCCTTTCATCCCTTGCAATCTGGATGAATGTTCACTGCGTGCGGTGTGAAACTGGGTGTCGCTGAAATAGGGGAAAGGGAGTATGAGGGAAGTAGGCAAAGATAATGCAAGTTTGTGGAAGCTTCTTAGGAATCGGTGTAGCGCGGACGAAATATGATGGGGGTATCGAGTATGGTTGATAAGTGTGCGTAGATGAGGGTGGCACGTAGGTTAACGTCCTGAGGAAAACGAATGGGAGAAGAAAGCATTGCTGTCCGAGAAGAAATGATGATCGTCGTGGAATGCAATTAATATCATTGAATCGTATGGGTTGAATGCTGGACACAGCAAAGTCACGAGCGGGTGGCGATATCCTCAGAATCTCATGTGTAGAAGGGAGCGTTGGTGAGAGTAAGTAGCACTCACGTCGGGTGGGGTAATGAAGGCAGCGCTGCGTTAATGACGGAGATTACCAGAGCAAAGGGACTTAACGTCCCTTCTACATTTGCAAGGTAGTGGATACGATAATATATACTGAAGTTGTATAATGAATAGATGAATCATTTAGCGCACAATGCAGTGTCAAGCAACGACTATACGAATTACATGTTATACACAATAACGTTAATCGTTTTCTATTTTTGTACTTAAATTAATTTCTCGTGTAACATCTTCAGTATATTTTAAGCTTTAGCGTAAAGTATATGGTAATATTCGAAATTCATTTCTATTATTCTGTAAATGTTTAGTAATAGCAGAACCCGGCACTCGTCATTCGAGTGCCAATATTTTTTACTTTTTTTATTAAAAATCTAGAAATTGACTTCAATGGCATAA
This sequence comes from Laupala kohalensis, assembly GCA_002313205.1. Classification (NCBI taxonomy): domain Eukaryota; kingdom Metazoa; phylum Arthropoda; class Insecta; order Orthoptera; family Trigonidiidae; genus Laupala; species Laupala kohalensis. The sequence goes on along the minus strand of NNCF01126922.1, from coordinate 1,159,638 downwards.
TTTTTAGAAATCAATAAAATTAAATTAATAGATAAAACTGATGTATTATGACTGGAAATAAATTGCCGAAATCCAATTTTTATTAGCTTTGGAGAATATTATATTTTAGTTTTCATATATGTTTCACATGTTATTTAAGGTAGAATGGTTTTATATAAAGCTATGCATGTACTACAGCGTTTATGATTTTCATAAAATAATGTTTAAAATACATTAGTAAATCCATGAAACCCTTTTAAAATCTGTTAAAACGTATTCTTAGGTATAGCCCACAATTATTTTTCAATAACTAGAAACATTATAGTAAATAAACTTAGATTCAATGGAATTATTTGATTCTGATTTCTCTTTTACAGATGTGAACATCCACTGTCGGATATTATCTACTGAGAAAATCAATTAAAAATTGGTCATCGGCCAGTGAAAGGTAGAAATTGGTGAGCGTCCGAGTAAACCAAATTGTAATCGCTGTTGAATACCCTCTGGGAATTCTGAGGCCATCGTGAGGGGAGAGGTATTTGAAGGAAAAACGTTCTGCAGAATTCTGAGACTTCGGGTGCATTTTCCAAGAAGGAAAAGACGCCTTAAGGAAGAGAAGTCTTTTAGAGTCACTTACCAGCCCTTTGTATAGCGTCAACATAGAAGAGATTTTGAGACGCCTGTAACTTTACAAACCGTTCCACTATAAAATATTTGAAAAATTAGATAGAAACCCCCAATGAGATCGTCTGACTCCAGAGTTTCTCCTTGGAATTTTTCCGTCGACGTAAATTTTGAAAGTTACGAGTATGGAAGGGAGCGCAACAAATAATACGTCTGCTAATAGCTACACGCACAGCTGGTGGGATGCAGGACGTATCCAAATACCTTTATACAGTATCATCTTCCTGCTCGCTGTTATTGGGAACAGCCTTGTCATCCTCACGCTCGTTGTGCACCAGCGCATGCGCACCATCACAAACGTCTTTCTGCTGAACCTGGCTGTGTCGGACCTCCTACTTGGGGTATTGTGTATGCCCTTTACCCTCATCGGCGCCTTGCTACGCGACTTTGTATTCGGAGATGCCATGTGCCGTATCATCCCTTATCTACAAGGTAAGATTATATCCTTACATTCTTATTCAACACTCAAAAACATTTGAAGAAGCTTATGTATTAAATTTCAGGTAAGATAATTTTTACATACTTGTATATAAAAGAAAGAGTTTGTCTGTGTGTTTGCGTGTCTGTGGCTTCACCACATGGGCAAAGAAGGATAATTCAAAAATTTCGGAATGTTGCGCACGCGTTCTATAGAAGAGGTCCAAGAAGATAACGGACTGATGTTTTAATTTTCCGTTAATTTTTAAAATGTTATTATAAACGTTCCTCAGAAAAAGGCGTGGTGCGCACACAGACTGCAAAAAGGTCTAGAGCTTTGAAATTGTAATCAGATGGTTAACCTTAGCGTCTAATCTAATTGTTTTTCTTCTGAAATTCGATGTATATAATTTTTTATTGAACTTTAAAATTATTTCGTTTTTATTGCCTAGCACAGATATATTGAGACCCAGAGCTTCGAAATTTGGCTCACATGTTTCCCTGGGTTGGTTGCTGTGGACCTCCGAAGGAGTTTTCGAAGTTCGAAATAATATTTTATTCCTTTAATTTTAAGTTTGATTTGAGCTGCATTACTGCGAGACCGAAATATGTAAGAATTTTGAAATTTAATATAGGCATTTTTCAGGGTGGATCTTGGAACACCACACAGTCCATTTTTCGAGATTTGAATGGGATATTTTCTTTTAACAATGAGCGTTCTCTACTTTTTCGCCTGAAGCAGTGGCATTAGAGCTCAGAGCTTTAAAATTTGGTACACGGGACAAGAGTAGGTGGAATTCGAAATATTTTTTTTTTAATTTTAGGACTTGCTTTGCCACCCACGCAGTATCGAATTCTAAAGATTTTGAGTTTCGAAATTTGCCATAAACTTTCTTTAAGGTGAGTCCAAGTGTACTACTAAGTAATGTTTCGAAATTCAATTTTTCTTCAGTCAATTTTAATCTGTCGACGTCAGTCGCGGAACCATGCGCTAAGAAATTCGGTATACGCGTTGTATAAGATGTGTCCAAGAGTAATGTTTGCTATTTTTTAAAATTCCATGCGTGAGTGATAACGGTGAGGCAATGTTGCAAGATTGCAGCGTGAAATCAAGCATGCGCTTTCATTCTTGGCAGCTAGATGAATCACATATAATTGAGAAAATATCAAAACAAACGAAACATTTCTATACTTACAAAAGAGCTCTTTAGAAATCTGGAGGTCATTTGTATTGAAATATGTTTCTTTCTCTGCTAAAATTTTTATGTTTCCTTTTTCTCCTCACTTTAATTATTTTAGTGTATAATGATTATTTTTGAATTAAAAAATGTATTTCCAGTAATGGTTAACGAATTAGATCACTAAAGTCACATAATTAGTTCATTGAAAGCGTTGCGTAGGACTTACAACTGCAGTAACAAACAAGCTAGGCAAATCTATTAAGCACTATAGTACTGGAGATTTGAATTTAGATTACACAAACACATTTAAGCTTTACACTTTGATACATAAGCTTTAAACATTGAATATTATCGTAATGTTGCTTGACTAAGGGGCGAAATGGAATACTAATTAGAATATGAATACTTTAGATATTAAAATCAGTTACCATTGCATTGTATTACAGTTTTTCCCTTAAAACTGCACAAAAATTCAACTAAGAGGAAAAGAAAATGGAAGACAAAAAATGTTTTGGAGTGAAAATTTTTAAGTTCTTTTACATACTTTTTCATAATCGATTAAGAACATTCAAATTTTGCAGCTTTCATCTCCTGGTTATAATTTAATAGCCCTCTTCAGTTTCATCTTCAGGGTTTTTATGAATAAGGGTCACTCTTCTTGTTCTTCCCTTCTTCCAACAACGTTTTCTTGAATCTACCCACTGAATTCCTTCCTTTAACTCTTTCTTCAGTCTCGTCTATGCTATCCATATTGAGGACGCGTATCAAAAGAGTGTGATCATTATTTCATTGACAATTAGCAGTATGAATATATTTGCATATTGTTCGTTCATATTTTCATGCGTTTGGTGGTATTCTCATTTCGTATGTTTGCATTTGTAAAATATATTAGATAGAAGCAAAAATCATTTCAAATAAAAAAAGTTAATACGTTAAAATAAAATACCTACAATGTTTATGGAAATCCTTTCTTTTTAAACACACCAATCCACATAGTGATAGGAGAGATCAACTATTTTGATTGGCCCTAAATTCCTAATAAATTACACAGTGAACCGTAAACCTTGTAACTCTATGAAGAATTATTCACTGGAAATTATATTTCACTCAAATTTATGTTAGCGTTAATCTTTTCTTTCATTCGGTAAGACTAGCTCGCAGAGAGCGAATGATTGTGTGTGTATATGTGTATCGGAAAATGATAAAAGAAAGAAAAAGGAAAGAAAAATAGTAAGAAATAATTAATACGTGTCAAATTTAAACTTTAAAAATGTTGGTAATACAACAAGTTTTAAGACTTGTACGAAAATGTAACGAAACAAAACATCTCAAAGACACCGTTCCTCTGAACTTCTTTCTATACTTTTTATTATATCCATCAGTCATCATTAAACTTAAAAATTACTAATAAAGAGTGTGGAAATATTTCGAATTCTTCAATGAAGGTCCTTACATTCTTTTTCTAGTTTTGATAAAGTCATGGCGCATCACTCATCTTCATGTATTTATCCCAAATCAAATCCTTGATTACTCTTATATTGATTTTTGGCAAGTCCAGTGAAGATTAGTCGATCCCTGGGGTCTTTTATTGTACAATATTATAAAGTCACTAACTAAATTCTGTGACATAAAGCTCATCCACGAAGTTCGTAACTACAATTTAGCGTTTCATTCGGATTATTTTCATTTCTTCTTGTAACTTCTTTCTTATGGTTGTTTGACTACTCCTCTTGTCATACATCCTCTTTGAGTCTTTCCTTTGAACATTTGTGGATTGGCAAATCATATGGACGAGCTTAATCTGCTCGATTACAAAATATTTTTAATATATAAGTAGAATCACTCGGTTGTCAAAATTATACAAGTATGTTTAGTTCGTTTCAAACTATATTGATGGAATATCACTCTTACTTCATATATATTGAAAAGTACGATATTTTATCTTCATGTTTAATTGTTTTTTATTGGAGCTTCAGGGCTCGTCAACGTCAAGGTCATTAGGGCTCTACCACATATATATGCAAGAATTAGAGATATGAAACATTTATCTTTCGCGTTTTTCATGGTAACATTTATTCTTGAAAGTTGTATCCAGGAGACATTACGTACAGTTTATCACCAAAGTCAGGAGCAACCATTGTTTGTGATTGAAACATTTTCTTGTGAGGTCGAACATGCACAACCAGGAATATAAAAAATGTGTATTTTGTACTATGGACGGGAGTCCGTATTTAGGATACTTTTTATCACTATTTACCTTACCACTTAGTTGCTTTCTTACAATCACTGTAATCTTGAAAGAAAAAGGAAGGGTCTGCTTTCAGTAGACTAAACATTCCTTGTTCGAAATACATATCTAGACATGAAGAGGAAATGGGAAATAGAGCCTCTCGAGTGTGTGGCATCAGTTGTCCGCGCCTGCACCGGATGGTGCTCATCGTGGATGGCCTGCACGGATTAATTGTTCACAAGATCTACTAAAATATAGAATGCGAGTGCCATGTCCGCCGAAAACCGGCGACTTAGGCACTCATTAGCAGGAAAAAGTGGAAGTGAAGGTTAGAAATGAGGTAGGGATAAAAGGATAAATTGATGGGAGTTATGACGGTTTTATGGGTAGAAGTAACAGATTGAAGTGAAAGGATGAAATTGAAAAAGAGATGGTTAAGGGTAGAATGAGGGAAAGGGGAGTTCAAGTATGTCGGAAAAGTATCGACGGTGAGCATGGGGATNCCGAGAGTATTTATGAAATATGTTGTTGGGGGGGGGGGGTCGTGGAACGCCTTTCGGATATGTTTCCGGGCACGAAGGAAAATGTATTTAGTGATAGGTTGTAATTTAGAAATTCGACGAAGATAAGAATTGGGGGTGCCCTTGGGCGGTTTAACAGCCATCCGAAGGAACCGGTTTTCAAGAATGTGAAGGTGACGATGATTTATATTGGGAGTGGTAGACCAAGTTTCACAGGCATAGAGTGTCAGACTACGGACACAAGTTTCGTAAACTAAGAGTTTAATTTTAAGCCGGATTCTGCGATTACAGTAAATAGAGAGGCGGGCGAGAGTGCTGTTCATTTTGTTAAAGAGAGACTTTCCCTGATCTTCCCAGCGAAACTTCCTGTCCATCGTGATCCCAAGGTACTTGACACTTGTGGACCAGGCCACAGTGGTGTCCTTGACCTTGAGCGACGGCAGATTTGAAAGGCTTTGCTGGAGAGGTAGCGGAAAGCGACGATAATAGCCTGGCACTTGGAGGGGTTCAATGTGAGCCCATTAGAGGAGCGCCAAGTGTCCAGGCGAGAGGTAGCTACTTGAAGATTAGTGATAGTAGAAGGAAGATTGTAGCCACGTGCCCCATAAGCAATGTCATGGCATAAAGAAATTCAGAAACATGCCCAGGTGCCGGAAGATCATGAAGAAAAAGAGATAAAAGAGTGGGTGCCCAGACACTACCCTGGGGGACCCCAGCGCAGATGGGGCGGATTGTGGATAAGGAGCGATGGTAGCGTACCTGGAAGGATCGTCCGGAGAGGTAACTGCGCAGGAGGTGATGAAAAACGGGAGGAACAAAGGAAGAGGTTTTGCGAAGGTGAAGGTCGTGGTGGATAGTGTCGAAGGCAAAGAAGAAGTCGAAGAATATAGCAGAAATGGTAATTTGTCGAGATAGGATGGGAGCTAATTCATGTGTCAGCGCAAGGTCTGCAAAGCTGCAGACTTGTTACGCCTGAAACCGAATTGGGTGGGCCGAATGGCATGAGTGGAGTTGAGGTGCGGGATACGTTTGGCAAGGATAAGGAGCTCGAAAAGTTTGCCAAGAAGAGAAAGAAGACTAAAGGGACGATAGTTATTAGTACCCCGAAGATTCTTTCCCTGCTTGGGAAGGAGAATGATGGTGGCATGTTTCCAGGAAAGTGGAAAGTAACTGAGAGAAAGATAACAGTTAATGATGTTGGTAAGAATAAGTACAGCGTTATTCGGAAGATGATGAAGATAAAAATCACGAATCATATCGGAGCCACCCACCTTGTTGGTTTTCACTCTCTTCAGGGCGGTCTTGACCTCCCAGAAACCAAGGGTCCACTCATCGGCTAGTGAGGTGGGAGACAACGGAGGTAGAAGTGTGGTCAAGGGAGCTGGGTAGAACGTAATGGTAGAAGGGGAGAAGTGATTTTCCAGCGAACATCTCAACTTTCCTTGCCGGGTCATAAGTGGGAGTAGGCGAATTTGGAGTGAGTAGAGGGGTGATAGCAGTGGAAGGGTTTCGGAGAGTCCTCTGGATCTTCCGCACATCGTCGGAGGTTGAGACGTTAGCCCTGGCAAGATAGGCTTGCCATTGTTAGGCCCGGAAGTCGGGAAGACTGTCCTTCAAGATGCGTCGGATGTAGAGGTAATAAGATTTGTCAGAAAGGTCTGTGGTTCGGTAGAATCGCCGCTGAGCACGACGACGTTCCCTTATCAGAGCAGGAATGTCCTGCGGGGTCCCCGGATGAGAAGAGGAGACAGGGGTGAATGTGCTACAATGTCGAAAGCTTGGCAACATGTGATTTGTCACGTGAAAATGGCTCTGTCATTGTCGTCAGGTAAAGTAATTGGAAGACAGAAGTTCAACTTATGGCTGAGCCGTGACGTGTACTCTCACCTGTTTGTCTTGATAGCCGGAGGAGGTTGAAAGTCGTTGAGGAAAGGGCCTAAGTAAGTGGAGAAGACAATCGGGAGGTGATCTGAAGTTTATTCAAAGCGAGGATGGGTGGTGGAAATTTGAAGATTAGAAGAGTGAAGGACTAGGTCTACGATGTCGTGCGGTACGTTGTTGATGAGGTGGGTCGGACCAGAGGGAGGAGGGTGAAAGAGAGTTGGGTGTTGTTTGAGGTAAGTGGCCAGGGATATAACTCCGATGTTGCAGACTGTGCAGCACCGGTCGGTATGTTTGCAGTTGAGGTATCCGGCGATGACGATGCAGTGACACAGACCTTTGTCGAGATCCGCCCCGTCGAGAGCTTTGCGAGGCCGCAGATAAGCGGAAATCACTATAACTGGGTCTCGTTGGGTGCCGAACTCCAAGACCGTGGCTTCAAGAGCAAAAAGAGTAGGAGTAGGAAGGCGAGTGTGGTGGATAGTCTTTCGAATGGCGATGGCTGTATCGATGCGTGGGTTTAAATGGGCAGTGACGTAGGGCCTATCATCTCGATAGATGAAGTACCCCTAAAGAGATAAAGTCGAAGAGGGAGTAAGCCATGTCTCCTGGAGAAGAGCAACATGGATTGAGAAGTCGGAAAGAAATTGTCGAATTTCCGCATGTTTACTGGTTGTCGTGCCACGGCAGTTCCACGAGGAAAAGGAGGTAATACTGTTGGGGACCATTTAGAAGAAAGGGGAAAGAACTTGTAAGGCGTGAAGAGCCTTAGGGAAGAAGGGCCAGGGGCTGAAAAATGGGAAGAATTAGTTTGATTGCGTCGAAAATAGCACGCACATCAAAATTTTTAATCAGTTGCAACACCTGCGTTAAGGAGTGTAGGTCTGCAGCAGTGATACTGGGAAGAAATGAGAAAAAGTTTCCAGTAGAATGCGAAGCTGAAGGTGAAGGAGCAGATGGACTAGTGGTCCCTAGCACGATGTTGGCAAAGGCTTCGGGTTTGGTGTAGCTGTCAAGTGGGCTCTCGTCAGGATATTTGCCCTACGAGCAGCCTGAGAGTTCACGCGCTGTTCGTTAGCATGACATCGCGGCCAGGAAGCGCAATGGTAGCCCGCACAGTTGTTACACTTGAGGCGTGTGGGCTGTGGAGAGCTCTGCGCCAGCCTGTGGGGGCCCGCGCACAGGGGACAAACGACGTCACGTCCACAGTGAATGCGGGTGTGACTCCAAGCCTGACATCGCGTGCAGTGAGCGATCCACTCCTTTCGGTTGCACTCCTCGAATGTGACCCGCATATTGCCCAAATACCGGACGGTTTGCCTAAAGTTTTGAATGGCGAAGTGTGCTAGCTCCACCACGTAAAGACCCAGGTGGATCCTCCCGTCCGAACCGTTCTTTCGTTGGAGTTCCGAAAGATGAAATACCTGGAACCCGTGATTGACAATACCCTCACGCTGAAGACCCCGAATTACTAGGCGGTGACGTCTCTCCTCCGTCACCCGGTGAAAGAATAATGAGGTGATAGCGTCCTCATTCTTCAGCGCAGTCAGCTTTCGGACCACCGCCTGGTGATCCTGGAAGTCGGCGACGTGCACAATAAAGTGCGCGCGCGCGTTTCGACCAGTCAATTTTGATTTTGAACTAGCCAGCAGTACTCGCAGGAGTTCCCGGGTGTCGAGGACATTTTCTATGTAAATGTCGCCACCCCGTCGGCCGTTTCCGGCGTAACCTTGTTTGCAAGACTCGGTGTTGGTGGAAGGAGGGGTCAAAGTTTGGGAGGAAGTAGAAGCTGGAGAGGAATCAGCTTTCCCTTCACTGTCAGACGTCGTCTTAGACTCATATTCGGATNAGACTCATATCCGGATGTACTGGCGGCGGGAACGGAAGCAGCGACCGTGGGCTCTACAGAATTGACCTCTTACAGTTCGTCCCTAACGTCAGTAATAGCCGTTTTGGCGGTGTTAATAGGTGTGCTAATGGGTGCTAACTAGTTAGATAAATTCAGGAGCCAACGTTCCTGAGCTGGTTTTGGGCAAAAGACCATCGCCGGTGTAAAGCCCTCCTCACACTCCATCTTATCATGGGGCGAGGTGCCGGAACTATTCTGGTAATGCACTTAGGTGCAGCCTTTACAATATTTAAATCGTCTGTGGACTTACCGGGCAGTGCCAGAAAGCTGGTGGCAGCAGGCTTGATCGATGGACCAGACTCACCCGGAAGGGGCGCAGTGGACGCAGGGTCGCAACGCTCGGTGGACGCCATCAGGGAAGCAGCAGGAGAGGCCAGCAAACGTTGCCGTTTGGTGCCCAGCAACTGCTTTCGAAGAGATCGCACTGAATTCAGGCGGCGGTTGGCGGGTGACCACTTTGCCGCCGCGGTGGCAGAAGACTTCTCAGGAGGCACACTTTCCACACTACCCGAAGTAGTCAGCGCTTCCTCGGGTACGACCCGAAGGAAGGCGTCGATAACCGACGGATCTATGTTGGCAAAAATCGCTATATCGGAGTTAAAAACATATCGAAACTCGAACTAAATAAGAAGCGGTAACGCTCGCAACAACAAAAGCGCACCCAACTGAACTTACCGCACCATAACATGCAGCCAGAGCAGAAGGCAACGCCTATGCGACACGAGGTGGATGCAACCTGCACGACACGGGTTGCAGCGACCACATGTTGCAGTAAAAACTGCAACAGCGCGCCAGTTTTCTCCCGAAGGTTCAAACTGCGCGCCGCGGGACCACTTGGTCCGAGAACAAAGTGCGTCAAACGAACGGACGTCAGCGGGTAGCACCAAAAGCGCGGGAAACGCTGACCGATCCTCACACTACCGAGGCTGGGTTCGGGAATGCCGGGAAATAGAGCCTAAAGAATAGTATTACAGTGTAGTCTAAAATATAGGAAGATATTCCGTCCTGACTTATTTCCAACTAACTAACTCGGAAATTTTTTACAACGGAATAAAGTCGGGATACTTTTTGTTTTCAGTTAGGAAAATATTATATTACCATTTCACTGTTTGTTTAAATATTAAACATGCTAGGTTATACTTTGGACGTGGGGATATATAAACACATGTTATTCCACGTGAATTTATAGTCACTGGAAATATGGTACAACCGTAACATCTACCGTACCAAAAGCTATTTTAAAATACTCTAAAAACATTTTTGGCTTTATCTATTCAGTCACTTATTTGAGTCTTTTAGTCAATCTAACAATTACACAAAAATGTTCCTACAGGAAAAATAATTGAATGTGAAATATCCAAAAGGATTCATGCATGTGAGATGATTTTCCAAGTATTACTGATTTGAAAAGCTTCAATAAGATGCAAAACGCGTTTGTTTTCTTCCGTATTTTCTACGTAACGCCCTCTGGTTAAGTGACGTACTCCCTAACTCAATAAATTAAGACTCACCAAGCCCTACATGGACAGATACTGAGGTGAATTGGACCTTGGTTGAAATTTAAGTCGATAAAAAAGGAAAAAGAGAGAGAGAGCGCAATTCAATTAAGGGTTTGAAATATGCAGTTGGGAAATAAAAACGAGAAAATGTATAATTGGAAATTTACATTTTATTATTTCATTTAGATTATCTGAAATTACGTTTTCGTAGAAGAGAAGAGATGACTGGATGATATTCAGGGGAAGTATAATATTATTATTAGATGAAGGTGAGGTATTGATAGAGTTTTCAGATTTTATTAAGGAAAATAAAGCGTCTCGTTTTACAGTTTTCCTCAAGAAGTATATTGTTGTGTGGGAGGAAAACGCTTGCGAGTCTCGCTTACTTGCCTTTGTCGTCGTGGAACTGAGAAATAAGAAATGGATATAATGTAAGTTGATCAAATGGATACTTCGTTAATTAGTAATGGTAAATAAGGCACAGCATATCAGAAACTGAGCCTATGTTTTATTACCCCGGAAGTTGTAGATCCGTTTTGTATTAATGGGAATAATCTATTCCATAAAATTGCTTTCCATTCTCAAATACCCAATATTACTTAAACACCCAAGTAAATTCGTTAATGTAACGAGATCCCCTTTTTGAAGATTCCTGGAATATAGTGTTCATTACGCCATTCCCTTTAGCACATGTGTATTTGATATCAGTTATGTGTGATCATGAAAGTCCAGGAAATAGGTCTTGAATTTTTCGCGAAGATTTCGAGGTCTTCATTTATTTACATACGTCTACGCAAAGATATAATGTTATTTTCGTTGGGCAATAACCCAAACTTACACTAAACGTATTCAGGAACCACTTATTTATGAACCGAGTACCATTAGTGAAAAGACTATTGATAAAATCGAGTTTAATTGAATTGTAAAACTGCAATACCAACACATACACATAAGTAGATAAATTTGAACATTCTTGGTGAATTTTCTCGTAAATATCTAGCATTATCATAATGTAAAATGATCACAGAGATTGAGACTTGACCGTGTAACTGTTGGTTCCAATGTCGATACTTGAAGTATAATTTTAATGAAATCTCATAGAACACGGAAATAAAAGTTTACTCCACTTCATAAATCAGGTAAATACAATTAGTCAGTTAGTAAATTGATCGAAATAGTTTATAAACCTCGTCCGAAAATTCAGCCAACTATCCAAAACCACGATTAAAGGACATAAAAGCTAACGATAAAAGCTAACGTAAACACACAATAAAAATGACTTGGAAAATTTTGAATTTGAAGTTAAAACCAACAATATTTTTAAAAAATAGAAACTTTTATCAACCAATTCGTAACAAGATAACGATACATTTACTTAAAATATTGTACGACTTAAAAATCATTTTTCAGATATACATACAAGAGATGTAGAGGGCAATACATTTATATTTGTAAAACAGGGTTAACGTTTCCGTGTCTCCATGGTCTGTGTGTCTACCACATAGATAAGAGAAGAATAGGTCATAAGCTGTGAAATAAGCTGTCATAAAGAATAGGTCATAAGCTGTGTTCGAGGATAAGCTGACATATAACAAAATGGTAGGTCAACTCGTAGGAGAACAGAAAAAAGTATCCCCCTAAGAGCATGGTTCACCTTTGGCGCACGCACCTTATTACGGACATCAGTGGTTTTTTATTTTATTATTACATTTTTGTACTAGAGGTGCAAAACCATTGCACATACTTTCTCATACATGTTTCTCCGTTTGCAGCAAAGAGTGAGAAAAAAATCTGTTGTGAAAAGGTCATTTCTGGCATGGTCCTTTATATTTTCGTCGACTTCCATTTCTCTATTCATGCTCAAAGTCGCTAGATGAAATTATTACTCTTTTATTTGAAATTTAAATAAATATTCAGAATATTATTTCAAAATATTTAGCGACATATCAGTCTAAAAAATTTCGTAAAAGTGATATGTAAAAGTAATTTCGTTGTAGACAGAAATTGATGTATTTTCCTATCTGCAATGCGTTTGCCGACCTTCTATGTATTTTATCCTCTCACTTCAGTTAGTAAAAGTGTATTCTACGTCTGCTTGGACCATTTACCATATACACTGCAAAATAGTATTCAAGCTTCTTGAAACAGTAAACTAATGTGTAAGTGTAGCAGACTAAAATATATTTTATTGAGTCTATACCAANAGAGACAGATGTAATGCATACTAATTGAACTTTACGTGCAGAAAATTTAAGCAAAATCGTTGGAGCCGTTTTTGAGAAACATTCAAAAGAGTACTTTGATCTTCATGTTCAGTACCCTTTTTTTCTAGTAAAAAAAAAAATTAGAGCTCGAACGTCAACAACGAATAAATTGTACCGTAAATACGAAATGCGAACTAAAATAATTCATTTATTTACTCAGAATCGCTGCGTACAGACGGATAGACGGACGAAGGTTATGCCAAAAAACACTTTTTCAGTATCAGGGATCGTCAAAACGGATATTTCCGACTAAATCTCGCTTTCGATTTTTTAATCGTGAACGTTTTTATATACTACGTAAATGGGAAAGTAACATTACTGACATCAGTGGTCTAGTGGTAGCGTCGTATCTCCCACAATATCTCTAAACTCTAGACCGTGCGTTAAAACTCGGATAATTACGCACTCGAGATAATTAATGATTTGAAACCAAGTATCCCAACAGATGACAATCCCAGTTTCTCACCCCCGTCACGGTCAGGCAGAAGAGCAGGATTCTTTACAATAAATAAAAAATGACGAGATATTCTATTATTTTGCCATTTTTACTCTTGTTACAATTGATAACACAAAAGGTTATACTTTTAGTATTACAAGGAATAACTTGTTTTCAACAGAACACTGTTACACTGTGAATGTTTTTCAAGCAACATGTGGATATTAATAAAAGTAATATTATAAATTATATCGTGTAGTGGGAATGTATTTATTTATTTATGTTTACAGTCTATTTTTATTGTCCCGTTTCCTTATTGGTAAACATTACGAGGCTTTTCACACCATATTCGGTTCCGAACTTCTGTATACCTTTGCTGTTTCTTAATTTTGTTAATTTGCAATACTTTCTTTCAAAACTTCTTTTATGTATTTATGTGTGTGTAAATAAGAAATCAGCAGAGTGTTTCTTACAAAGAATTTGAAGGCGTGTGTTGTGAGGCTTACGTATGCACTTTTATCGGGGAAAATCTACACGTCGCAGGCAGTAACGAGTTTAGTAGGACAGCATGACGCGGCTGTGAGAGAATATAAATATACCACGAGGGGGAGACTCGTTCTCACTACACGCTCAATTTTCAGCTCATTATTAGCTCCGTCACTACGCACACTACGCTACGGCTCCCGCGCCACAGACGAGTCCGACGCCACGCACGTCGCCCTCGCCTAAGAGCCATCTCGCTCGAGCGACACGGCCGGGATACGAACCGACCATCTCTAGAGTCATGCACGAGAGTTCAACCTCATTGCCTGTCTGACTATGGAACCTGTCACTGCCTGTGACCGCGTCACCGCCTACTAGTGAGTATTAAACCACTTTCATGCATATGGAGTTTCTCTGTCGGAACTGACTATCCTCCACCTCCTTCCCCAACCTCACCTCCTCCCCTTTCCTTCCCCCCAAACCACCCCCATGTCGCCCCCTGTCAGTCTGGCCGCCGCTCGACAGAGCTGACTAGTAAAGGAGTCGCGACACGTGTGTACCACACGCTCTGTGTCGAGCGAAGCTGATGACAAAATGGTACCCAGAGATATAATAACCGACGAAATAACTGGCCGAGACATAGCATCTTGATCTAATGATTAAGATTAAGTGTAGTGTTATAATGTATCTAAGATTGGTTATAGTTGTTATCCTGTGAGTTCCGATTGTGACTTGTAAAGAGGAAGTGTGTAATGGTAGTACATGGAGCTTGCTCTGGCTTTGCCACTGGTTGCCACAGAGTTGCATTGAGGCAGAGAATGTGATTCAACATCTCTCTCGCTCGCAACATTTATATTTTTACGTGAACAGTGGTTCATAGATATATTGTGATAATACTTGCTATGTGCTTATGTGCATTATGAGTATTATATGTTACTAAAAATCTAAAAACTCTAAAACGATGTTCTATATAAGGGTTTGATCTTTATAAATTAAAAAGTATATTAATCTATTCTAAATTGTTTGTTAACATTTTATATCACTTACACAACTGCAGTAAATTCTTGCTTTCATGTGCCACGATAAATGATATGAAGATAAGATGTTGAATCCAGTCATTCAAATTTTATTACGAAATGTTCATAATTTTTCATTCAATATTTGTTGGTGAAAATCTGAAGAACTTGTATTATATCAGAATTAATACGTAAATTCATAAAATTTTCATATAAAATATTCAATAAACAATATCCAGTGATAATTTATAATAAGATAAATCCTCAATTAACCTTAAGAACTTACTATGACTATACCAATTAACTATGAGCAACATACAAACGACGTTTAATTTATCATTATAACCTTAAGAATATCAACATTTACTGCACAATAAAATTATTTATTAATTTTGTACGTGAATACTTAAGATAATAATTAAATTCTAATAATAAACAGTACAACCACAATTCACTAATTCATTTACAATGTAATTAGTTATTTAATACAGTAAAAAAATGGCATAACCGTATTTGTCATTTATTCTACCAAGAACAAAAAAGTATAATATAAATTATCGTTTTATTTTTTTAGAATGAAAGAATAAATCATAACTTGTATATGGGTCAAATAAAAAAATATCTTGTTATTTGTCAATCAGTATTGCTCGAATAAAAGAATAGCATTTTATCGGTCATTTATTTACGTTAATGAAAGAATATCTTGTTATTCCTCATTCAATTTAGACGAATAAAAAAATAACTTGTTATTCGTCATTTAAAGTTTGTCGAATAAATGACTTTTTATTCGTCATTCATGTACGTCGAATGTAAGAATATCTTGTTACTCGTCATTTAAATTTAAACGAATAAAAGAATAACATTTTATCCTTCATTCAAAGTTTGTCGAATAAAAGAATAACTTTTTATTTGTTATGTTTTCTACAAAGAATAACGGATGATTTTTTAAATTTATCATCTTTTATTCATGAGAATAAGAATATTGCCAACCCTGCACGCGGAACGACTAAGGCTAAAGCTAAGAAGCTTCGAAAGGCTAAATGCTTTGATATCCATCTCAGGTGTTCTCTAGGATGGGTCCAAGAGCACCACCCATCGACTTTTTCAAAATTCGGTTCAGGTTTGTTTCTCAAGTACAGGAATGGTGATTCTGAAATTAAAATTGTATTAATCACTAGTTTCACGACAACAATGCACCGGGAACTCAGTACAATATATTTCTCAGGTTTCAAACTTACAAAACGTTAGTTGAAAGTACAGTGTGGTGACAAAATATTTAGGTTTAGGGAAGTGGAAATGTTGCGAGAGAAAGGGGGAGAGAGTGAGAGTTACGCGTTCTTGAGTTTTCATTCCCTTGTTTTATTTTTCAATTCTGTCTCCCATCTCTTCCTTAATAACTTCCATCATAATTCTCGTGTTCTTTTGGAGAAATTTTAATTTCCAATAACATTATATTGTTGCATTCACGGAAAATAACGTTCTGTCTCCAAGATCATAATTGCTTTACGGTTTATTTTCGTGATGTAGTAATATTCGCTCTTTCATTCACATCTTTCTTCTTCGATATATTCAAAATATTTTTTGTTCGCAAAATCTTGAGAAACACTTGACATCATTGACTTCTCCCTTTCCTCCTCCTTGTTCATACTACATCTAATTACATAAGTTCTAATTCCTTTAAATAACTTATGTTCTAATATCGGAAATTTATTTGTATATATTCATTGTTTTGTCTGCTGGCAAGATTCAGGTACTTCCACCTGTTGCGTTTCCACTAAACCTAATAATAATAATAAATTTATTGTAAAAAAAGCAGTAAAAACTGCGTATGACCACGTGGAGGACAATAAACTAATCTACTCTCCGGAAGAAAGCAAGGGACCATCCCATCAATTCCGATCAAGGGCCCTAAGGCAGAGGCGGATTCAAAAATTTAAGCAAAAATTACTAGATAAAACGAAAAGTTAGCTGCGAGTTATAATACTAATAGAATGTCAATATGTTTGTAATTTAACGCAAAAAAATACATGTACAAATTACTATCGAACAATAGATTATTCTGAGTATAGTGTTTAAAAATCATAAGAATTGAAATAACACAAAATTCAATATTTATCGTTACAATAAACACGCCCCTAGACAAAGCCTTGAGAAGCGCCTCTACTCGAAGGAAAACAGGAGCAAAACCCGGGCCAGGATGGGTAAGTACCGACCCGACATTAGTATGAAGAAGCAGGGGGAAACCCCAGCTTGAAACCTCACCTAGTTTTTCTGACCAGGTGATACAACTTATGCAATATTAATCATCTAGTTATTGCTACTGNATCATCTAGTTATTGTTACTGAGCCTAATAATCTGGATCAAAAATAAATTTCGGGAAACTTATGTTTTAACTTCTTATATTGTGTGGGTATGGACATTCAAATATTAGGAGAAATACAAAAAGGATATATTTCTTTTAATTTGTAGGGTGGGTGGGGAATTGATCCCTTTTATCCTCCCGCACTCCCAGGCAAGCGCCTGGTCAAGGTCATACTCGCGGATCGAGTGCACGCAATTCACAAAAACTCACGTTGCTTCCGCGCATGTGCCTGCGCAGGATGTGGCATCATGAGAGCTCTACATCGGCACGCCCGAGTCAAGTTCAATAAAAGGATTTCGCCGCGATTTGACTCATGCATATATTTGCCACACATGTTAAACTCAAAAAAGTTACCAAGGTGATGCTTTAAAATATGTCATAGATTGAAATAAAATTTATATTGAGTAAAAATACTTATATTACTGAATATTTCTCTTCGCAGTCAATACCTATCAATTGCAAACTACTCAGTCACCAATAACAACGGATAGTAGTAATAACATTAAAATGTGAATAGTAATATTGTTGGTTTAATGTCGTAACTAAACATTGCTCGTGAGATTTCTTTACAAGAAGTAATTTGTCTTATATTTTCTCATTTACTTTCCGCATTTTGTAGGCAAGGTGTTTCGAACGATTTGATCAAAAACATTAATAAACGGGCAGTTGATTTCTTTCAAGATCTCGTAGTTTCAAAACCTAAAGTTCCTTAAATATGTGGAAATTTTACCTGAACATTCATGCAGGATGTTAACCAGGAGAATTCGATGGGAAGGGTATTGTAGGTTGAACCCGATAAGACTTAAGCGCGATTCAATTAGAGGGCGAAATCCGTGGGATCGGCGGCGAGTGGCGTGGTGTCACTTTGGACGTTATCTACACGTTGATTAGTGCGCAGGAAGTATGAGCTGGGTAAGTAGCAGTAAAATCCGAATTGTCAATCATCGCGGCGAAATCCGATTTGGAGGTACCGACGAAAGCAACCATTGATTGAAGGGAGGAGTTGAATCCTTTCATGTACATAATTGTATCTATCTGAAAGTTAGTGATATAAATACCGAAATCTAGTTCAATGTTCTGTAACGTAATTTTTTTTGGTCAGTTTCTGTAACGTAATGTAGTGTTGTTCACGTCGATTATCTGGGGGATATGGGCTTCCTTTGGATAGAACTAATGAAAGAACAACAGATGAAGTTTTATTCTAAAATTGAAGTCTTCTAAAATATGCACAGTGAATGCTTTTTTTAATGTATTCAACTTTATTAACCATCTCATAGAAACGGACTAATGAGGAAATCACACGAAAATTGACTTTCAATTTTATAAAAGTTGAAACAGTTACAAGTAAATAAACACTAAAGCGCAATCAACGGAACTAAGAAAATTTAAAGTTCATATTGAATGAAAATGGGAGACGAAACCGGATTTACAACCCGGGACCTCAGTTTTGCACAAGGGCGCACTACCACTACGCAGTCGTTTCCAAATCTATTCTTCCATAGTCATTTAACTTTTGATATAACCCACAGACCTAAGAGGGGATCTCTAACGAGACACTGTACTCATTTGAAGCGACCCCGCTGGAAGTACTTGGTTGTGGGTCAAATTATTCCAATTTGTAGGTTCACTAACATAATCTTTTACGTAGAGTGACAGGTCGAAGCTGGAGGTTCCGGGGTCGAATCCAGGTTCCGTATCCCATTTTCATTCAATATATCATTACTATGTTACCTTGTAGTGAGGTTAACAGCAATTTAAGTGATTATGTGTGTTTTGGAACTGACAAAACCAATAATCGCCATTTATTACCTTTAAATTCTAAATAATAGTTTCTATTCTATATGTCTAAATATTACACGTCAAAAATATCATGAATTCAACAGATTTTTGTCACCATTAATGCACTAATATTAATGAGTATGATTCATTCCACTAACATATAAATATTAAAGGCTCACTAGCTGCAACTAATAATTCAGTTCCCCCAAAACTAACATTCTAAAGGTTAACACGCGTCAACTTTAAAACAAACATAATACAAATAATTCAGACTTTTTAAAATGTAAGACATTCACCCAAAATTAATTGTAATAACTTTAATTTTCGTTCTTTAGAAGAGGATGATTGTAGGTTAGGTTAGTCGGTATTCGTTCTTTCCAACTTTCATGCAATGAGTGTGTGCTAAATGCAGTACATCAAATATTATATGTTTGTTATAAATATCAATAGCGGTTTATTTCTCCTTATTAATTGTATATTAACACTATGAATTATAATATGGTAAAAATTCTTTCCCCTATCTCTGAATGGTAGGTTTGGAACATTTGAGCTCATTTGAAGGATTGTCATTCGCTGTACGCTCGTACTTCGCAAGGATCAAGCTTTCAAGAGTGATGCGATGATGATAATTAGATCGAACATACGTGGAGATCGGACCCAAGTACGCGGCAATTAGAGCCTATGGTCTGTCTGCAGAGATTTCAGGTAATCGCCAGCGCTTATCTACGAGGATGAACCACTTGCTGGCTTCCGCCGTGAAATTGTGGTAGATCATTCGAAGGAATGGACTCGTTCAGTTATGGAGGGAATCGTAATACAGTCTCTAGACGAAACCATGCTATCAGTAGTTGCTGGGTGACGGGTTTTTATTACCCAAAATCTATTCACAGGTCTTAGTGAAGGTGCAATGATGAAATCATGGAACGTGTATTTGTATCACGTGTAATTACATCACTGATATTTTAGACTCAATTTACTTGGTTCTTAATCCTCTCAGTGTCAGGTTATTTCAGACGGCGTACTTAAAATCTGCGAAATTTAAATTATTTAGTTCTAATTTTGATTATATTTGTTTCCCTTATGGAATACGAGTTTGCATTTCCAAAAGTGACCCGATTTACAGGTTCTGTATCTTGTACGGAAACTGAGAATTGATGCGGATTAGATCATGTGGTTATTCTACATGTGTAAGATTAAGGCGATGTAATTGAGATGGCGCAGTATAATTTCTCAAAAATACTTTATACTGATTAGGGAATAACTTTGGTGCCATTTTACCATGCGGGATTGGTTTGTTTTTCTACCCGTAACAGACGTTTCTAAATATGAGTTTAAACGTAGTGATAGTACAAACCTTCAGCTATATAAAATTTTGTCCGCTATTTTTCCTTTACCACAAAGTATGTAAATAAGATTTTTTATTGTATGTGGCAATAATAAATTTTATTTTTCGACCCTTATCAATATTTCTGATAGTTGTTATTGCGTTGGTTTAACAAGGTTTCAACTGATGTAAAATTTGTTTTGAGTTACGGTCTAGGGATTTTTAGTTGCAGAAAACTCGGCAGTTAAATTATACCCTTGAGCATTTTCAAATAAAAAATGCATTACTTTATGTATGGAAAGTCAATGACATTCTGCAAATAAAACAATAAACCCGGTGATTCCGTAGAGAAACTGATGGAAGAACAAACTGGTTGAAGATATATGTTTGAGAAAAGAGATAAGTTGACAAGAAGAGAAGATAACTAGTGAGTACCAGTTTTAAAACCGAACGGGTCATGTACTGTTTACCATTGAATTGAATGTAGAACTTGATTTATTCCAAGAAAACACGAATAGATTGGAATTAATTTTATTGACCGTGTGTATTAATATGAAATGTAACTAAAAGAAATAAATAACTAGATAGCTAATCTTTAAAACTTACAAAAACTGATCGCACTTTAACAAAAATAAAGCAAATTAATCAACCGATTCTTTGTTCAAGTCTGTGCTTTCTTCCTTCAAAAATGAAATCATCTTTCATCTCGTCTTGTATTGCCTTTAATTTCTAATGGTTCAAGAAGGGTTTTAACGCTTTATACGTTTTAATCGATTTAAGAACTCTTGTGTAATCCAAGATTATATTTCACTAAAACATCTCTTAGTTCTGATTGCACAGAAACGTACTTTTCTTATTTCTTTCCACGATACCTTAGAAATTTCAAGCTCTTTTGTCGTTAAACGAAGCTTTGCTGTCCTTTAGAGACAAATAACTGTATTTCAATTACAATGTGTTAGATAAGTATCAATTGCAGAACAGACAACAACAACGTGAGGAAGAAATTTAATTAATTTTACAATTCGTCAATCCATTACCCAGGGAATTATAAAAGTGGAACGACGTACCTACATAGTAAGTTAATTTAATAACAAAAGAAAAAGATAGGAAGAATACCGCGGAAGAGAAAAATGTAGTTTACATGATAATATGCAGAGATTGCAATGCTAATTGCATAGATTCGACAACACCAATGGAACTTCAATGCAGCAGATCGTAATGTTTATACGAGTCACTGCTTATACGAGAACCATTTGATGGCTTTGAACATATCACGATATTAGATAGGGAAAGTAATTAATATAAAAGATTCATCCATCGAGTTTTGGTTCATTTAACAGGCAGCTATGCAATCATATTACAAAATATTTGATGTCATAAAAATTCATATCTTCAGAAAAAGCGTTATGTTTTTTTTAATTGTTGTGTTTTATAGTTCATATTTTTTTCTTTTCCCTTGAGAAAATTTTGTTTATTCAACGTTTAGTAACAGCTGTTACCATTTAGTCATTAATAGCAGTAGTTCACCAAGTGATAATTTTTCTCTTGCAGATATGTCATTAGGTGTCTAGAATGAACTTTACAATGAAAAAATTAATTATTAAAATCACTATCAAAAATACAAAGGAAAAAATAATTTAACAATATCTGAAGGTTATGTCGGAATTATAATATATTTCCTTATTTGTCAATAAATGAAATTTTACGGAAACTGAATAAGTTAACATTATATACTTGCTGTGTAAAAAGATGTGGTATCGAAATTATACTGAACCAAATTCGTATATTATACGCTAGTTTTCCAAACCAATGCATTGCTTTTAGTGCACATTTTTTATAAATGAAGAGATGAAATAACATATTAGAGTGAATCCCACCAAAGAAATATACAGAATGGGGTAATATATTTTCCAATTTTTATCAGAAAATGTAAACTATTAATGTTAACACAGTTCTAACTTGTATAAATCAATTAAAAGCTCACAATCTAGACGCATTATTAGGGGAGCATTCAGGAATTGATTTTGCTAGGGGTCCATAAAGAAGAATTCCTTTTATGTGACCCTCCACTGGAATTTTTTTAATCAACTTCTTGAAAATGCAATTTAAGACATTACTATGTATAAATAAAGCATTAATACAAAATAAAGTTTTCATAAATACCCCTTTAAGATTATAATTTTTAAATTATGTTTTTTATCACTTTTTTTCTTTGGTAAGAAACCTATTCACTCCAGCTTCGTTTTCGATTTCATGTGAATTACCTTTGAAATTATGTTGAGAGAATCTGATTTGACGTTCATAACTATAACACGTATGAAATTGTACTAATTCGTGTTATTCAAAGCGAGGACGAAAGTGGTAATACTGAAATGTAATGTTGGATATCGAAAGTAAGGTATATGATAGTTGTTATTATTATACATATAAGAAAATTCCATCAATAAATTAGTCTACTAATAAAGTACCATTATTCAATTACAAATTATTTATTTATTATTTATTATTTACACTTTTTCGAATAATGTATTGTAAATTTTATAGGGAACACAATGTTTTCTCTAAAATTTATAGAGGTAATTTTCTATTTGATAAGTGAGTCGTAATCTCGATGGTGTGCGAGTATGCTAGAAACAGGGATACATTGCAGCCCTGTGCTCAAGTTTCCAAGTAGGAAAGGAAATCTATAAAGGCCAAGTGGGTCATATTTGTCCCATGGTTATCTTTTTATACAGATTTAATTAGTTCGTCTTCTTGCTTTCAATGGACATACTAATTTTTTTTTTCGAAAGAAAAAACTACCAATTCTATTTCTATCTCTTTTTTTTGAGGGGGGGAGGGGCAGGGAACACAAGTCCCCTTTGCACCCCCTTGGATACGTCACTGTAACCATGCTATCAAAGAGTCCTTCCTCAAAAACCCCCCTGCTCATTTCTTGAATGCAATACCAAAAGAGAGATCGGGGGCGTTGGAGCGTGAAATGACACTTTGTAATCCAAACCCACTGCTTCGTCTCCTGAAATAAAACAAATTTACAAAATAATGGACTCAATATAAACTTACCTAGAAATGAGCTATGTTTTTCATTCAGTTTATCTAGTTTTTATTACGATTTTAATCTATTTTTTTTTTATTTCATTGTAAAATATTCTGTCTAAATGAATAAATCCATAAAGATCAATGAACGTAGTTATTTTTGCTCATATGAAATCTTAACGAAACAACTTTGCACTGAATTGTGGCGCAAATACTCTATCATTTATAGACCAATGTCACTGGTCTTTCTCCGCTCTCCTTTCCGTATGTTGATTAGAAGGTACGTCCTCTTGACGTACGAAGTAAGACTACTAGCAGCGACGTCGAAGTTTGTAGTTTGAATGTTCGTAGTCACTGGCGGTGATTACGGGGCGGGGGAATGGGAATGGGGGCAGCCGACACCCCCCACCTTTATAAATGAAAGATAAAAATTTCATTTTAATCGTCTAAAACTGGGAATTTAAAAAAATACACCATTTTAATGTGGTAATTACCCTCTGTCATTCCTTTGATTTATTCATTATTGAAATCGAACTTAGTGGAAATATGCAGAAAAAGTCATGTTATTGAAAATTGTCAATTTGTTTCCCCCCCACACACTTTTGATTCTCAATCTCCGCTACTGGTGGAGGTAGGGCATATATCACTGTGAAAGTAACTTGTACTTGCAAAAAATTCGTACTTGTATCACTCATGATTTGCCTTCTCGAATACGGAGTAAGTTCAATCATAAATTAAGAATATAACTTGACGAAGGGGCCGCGATTAGATGATTATTCTTTTATGTTCTTGAAATGTCGAAAATCGTCAAAATCTCAAAAGTCATAAAAATAAGCTATAATACGACCTTAAAATCGTATTTCCAAATATCCGAGTAGGAATTTCTTTTGAAATTCTAATACAATTAACGTCTATTATATAGTCAAAATAAATCAATAATTAATGAGTTACCACCTTATGATGTACGAGTATGATGGTATTCGTCCATCTTTAATTATTTAGTCCACATTAACTATTCATTTCTTCATGAGAGCTAGTAGAAATTTATTTTGGCCATGGTAAAAGTTAGAGAACTGTGAGAATAAACGAACGTAAGTTTAAACTTAAAATTGGAGTATTCATAGGAAAATAAGAGTTTACAATGCGATATTTTGGTTCAAAAAATGTAATTTTATTTTGCGATGACATAAATATAAAATATGAATTATATTTATAATCTACGGTAAATATAGTATTATATCAGGATGAAAAAAGTTATGTATGACTTCATAAACGTTTTTTTATTAACGAGGTATTTTTGAATAAAGGTAAAGGTACAATGTCCTTATATTATAACGCCTCGCTGCTCTCATTGCAATTGGAGGCTTGATTGGAAGCATCGCAAATTACAAAGCTTTCTAGAAGGAGGCATTCGCTTCAGTGAATTTAAAATTGCCATTACTATCTATCTCCCACTAATCTCAATATCTTTTAATTATGCTTTGTGAAAGAAATTGTCTGTTCAAGGGAAACGACTGAATAAAATGAATTGAAAATTAAATACCTAATCATACAATTTCAGGATCATTTCAGTGACAGTAAATTTTTTAAAATAAATGAATTCCGTACAAGAAAATTCTAGTGAAATACAGTTTATACGAGTATATTTATCAATATTGATTCGTGTAGTCATAATTTTGCAATGAACTTCTGGTGCACTATCACCGTTTTCGTTTTATTTATATTATCTTTTGTGAGCTTTAATTCCTCTGACCATAAATGGCGAGAAAAATCTAAAAGTTGCGGTCAACGACGATAGACTGCTAAAAATATCTCAACAAAAGATTTCAGAATAAATTAGGGTCGTTCCTATTTTTATCAGAAACGTCACTTATCATTTCGATTTTCATGCATGTCGCAAGACCGTTTCACCATTGAAGATTTTTCTCTGGCCGTCATTTTTCGTAACCTGAGTACGTTTCTATACCCAGAAGTAATTCAATTTACCAAATTCCTGTACAGCATTTCTTATTGACTGCTTCTTAAAAAGAAACAAAAATATAATATCTATTTATTCATCCACAATTGAACAGGTCAAGAAATTATTTTTCAACCAATTATTCCATTAACAGTATTACCAGTATATAAACTATAACAAATGTTATTTTGTCTTTCCATGTTTTCATGAAATAATTGGAACGGTTTTGAAACGAATGATGGAATGGTAAATACAAATATATAAATTAATTTTGTGAGTAATATACAAGGAAGGCATAATATGAACGTAATCTATAGATGATCACAACTGATAAAGAGGAACCGAATAATATGGAAATGAAATAGATGACGCATGAAGTAAAGATTGGACTTTTGAAAATGCAGAAAATATATAGATAAATTCAAAACAGCGTCTCATGAATCAATGTAAAGATATTTTAAGGCTATCTGTAACGTCACTATCTTGATAAAGTTGTAACTTTAAATACGTACATTTAAGTATTTCACGCCTTCCATGGACACTGTCACTATTCTATCGGGTGATGGTGCGGTTGGACCAATAATAGCTACTAAGTGGTTGGACCAAGTCATTATGGAGTCGGAGAATGTATGACAATATTGGAAATACTAATGTAACGAAGAGAAATGTATAGGAAATCAAAAATATGTATACTCAACAAGTGAAAATGATTTCCTATTATTCCCAGACATGTAAAAACCACCCACCTAAGATATGTAACCAATTCACAGACAACTTCGTTTTACATTAACACTTGGCAAGATACGAAACATTGAGATGCAGTAATTAAGGTTGCCGTGGGTTTCAGTACTCACGAATTCAGGTAACATTCGATCCTACCATTATCGATGATCTAGGTCTGCCTTGAATTTCCTGGACGAATACGAGAAAATTGAATTAGGATACATAACGCACTACATGATGTTGATTTCACATGTCATCAAAGCGTCGAATTTATTAGTGAAATATAAGGTTACCATTGCGATCGTTTAAATGTTTGACAAATACTCCGTATACCTTCAGTTTAATATATTTTTAGTTGAACCGAAACAACGTTCTGTTTAATGCCCTTAAATATAAATTTAAAACAGTAAGTTAACGTCACATAGGTAAAACAACATTGATTCAACAGGCAAAATTACCACCAATAAGAAACCTAAATTATTATAAAGTGCACAATAAATAATTATAGTATCGCAAATTCTAAATTTCGAAGTACAGTCAAGTGTAAAATTTCTGACACGTATGATGCCAAAAGTTTAATCTTAAATAAATTTATGTTGCTTTTCACATTGAAAACCAGAAACCATGCAACTAAAACGATAAGGTGAGTTCATCGAAATGAGGACAACCTCTCTGACGGACATCCTATTAAGCTCTGTCTCCACATAGCGCTGGCCAACAACCTGTACATCGGATCAGCGCCGCAGAAGCCAACGCAGCACATACATTTAAATGGGACCGTCTCCACATTCAGCGTTGCGTATTTTCCCCGTCTATTGGTCATTTCCACCGGCGTCCTGCTGCGTTGGCTCCGCGCGGCACGTGGTGAAAAAAACGAGGGTTTGACACAGAGAATCTTACGGCACAGTCCCCACACTGCCGCCACGCCACGCTGTGCCGAGCAACCGGAAGTCGCTGCCTAGACATTTAAACCAATCAGAACGAAAGAATAGGAGTGAAGTGAGAAGCCCCCCCATTCAAATGCTTCTTCATTCAATTAAGACGTAATTGAATGAATTATTTCATTTCTATTAAGAAAACAACTTTGTAATTTTTCAAATTAGATGGAGACAATTTTCTGGGTTTGAAGAATTTACCTTTTTACCCCTTTACAATTTTTAGTGAATTAATTAAAAATGAATGAGAAATGTGCGTTGTATCTTAACAATATGTAAAAGTTTTTATTATTTGTCTTATAAAACCAAATTTATTGATTACATTTGCTAAGTATTTTGTCTTTAAATAAGACAATTGTTTACCTTTCATGCATCCTGAGATAAATATGTCCCAAATCAAAAGATCTATAACTTCCAAAAAACAAATAATTCAGATCCGAAAGTTTAATGATTGGAATAAATACATCATTAAGAGAAGATTATACAATATTTTATTTACCAAATTCTGCATTGTTATATACATGAACGGGTTAATTGTAACATTATAATTGTAAATTAAATTAATACGGAACGTATAGAGTGACTCGAGGGTTCCATATTGTGTGCAATATTCTCATGTTTCCGTAACTAAATGTTATTTTACAGCTCCTGAGGTAACAAATCATGTTTCATCAGATATCATTCAATTCATTTATTCATTCTTCAATTCATTCACTAATTTTACGAGCGTGTTTACGCAATGAGATCTCTTTTGTTTCGTGATTCTCTCATTCATGTTAATTTTGAAACAATTGAGGGATGAACATGAAATACTATTAAATTTTATATTTTGTTTGATGCATCCTTATGAATTTGTTTTATGTCTGATTACTTTTGAAAATTTGGCTAAAGTATTGGAAAACGGAAGATCAGAGCTTGAAATTTTGCCCGTCACTCAATTATACAATCTGACCAATAAAATTTTCAATAAATATCAATTATACCTCTAAACATTATAAACGCTTTTGCGCATTACATTAATAAAATAACAACAAATATCAGGTGTTTACCTCACAATTAAACTATGTCAATAAAACTTGACACTAAAAGATGTACAATTACAAAAACAAAATTAGAACGCGAAAATCACTTATTTGATTTTGATACGTGTATAATTTAGCAACACAATATTCAACTCCATCTTCAATTTCCTTTTCAGAATTTGAGAGACAAAATTCCGCTGGCAATCGAAATAGGGAACACGAGTCTCGGACCATTGTTGTGTAACCCTCTCACATAATCTACTTTAGTGACAATTCGAATGCTTGCACAAGAAGTGAAGCAGTTGCCTTCTTTTCATATTAAGGAAATGTTCACTTCGAAGTTGAATCTGGGAGCGAGACACTTGTAGGATAGAGATCGATGAACACTTGATTTTCATTTGGTGGAATTCAAACATTAATATTTTTATTGCAACTGAAAGCCAGGATGAATCATCAGCTGAATTTGTGCAGGTCATGTTATTCTCAAAATTTTGTTTCCTGTATAATATATTTTCTCAATTATAGAATATTTATGAGTGCTAATGGGCAAATTTCTTTCGATCTGAACCAAACATTCCATTACCAATAATTCAGTTTTAAATAGTTGAAAGCGTTCGATACTTTAAATGCATTTAGTTCATGGTTTGTTGAAAAATTTAGAATTTGAAAACCTAGTGTTTTCAGGTAAAAGGCACATCATTCGACTAAAGCTCAGATTGACAACTATATCTCAAGTCTTGGATTGAACCGTTGCATTGTCTAGTGCTAGCGAACTATAATACCGTAACACGCACTGCCCATAAGTCAGTGTATTGTGATTTCCCAGTTTATACACCTAGGTATTTTGCGTTGCTTACGATATTATGTAGAGGTCCTTCAACAATGCATTAGCACGTATTTGCCCGCTTAGCATCTGTAGGCGAATCCTCGGGCTTCGACTCGGTCTCTGTGGCTAAACCCGCGATTCAATGGTGCGTAGATCGATGTCCAGTGCTTGCGTTACCGCCATTCCATCGGCACACGAAATAAAAAAATGAGGCGATCAAGTTCAATAATTCAAGTGATATGTTCAAAAGCAAAAAAAGGGGTGAGCATATCAAGACCAAATACGTATTGTTGTTTTGTGTATTTATAGACCTCCTCAATCAGATCTTGACATATTTTTTCGGAACTTCGAAAATGTTTTAGAACATATCGCACATAAATCTACTAAATCTATCGTTATATGTGGTGATTTCAATATCGATTTCTTGAGTACATCC
>NNCF01126922.1:1109897-1128399 GCA_002313205.1 Laupala kohalensis | reverse complement strand
TTTTGCTGAAATTTTTGAATCCACCTCTGCCTTAGGGCCCTTGATCGGAATTGATGGGATGGTCCCTGGCTTGCTTCCGGAGAGTAAATTAGTTTATTGTCCTCCACGTGGTCATACGCAGTTTGTACTGTTTTTTGACAATAAATTTATTATTAAATTTATTATTATTATTATAAATAAAAACATGATGAGGAAGATTCAAAATATTTTCTTGCCCTTTATCAAGCGGAATTAACTTGAAATTAAGTAAAATCCAGTTATTTCGGATATTAATAAGGTCTTTAATGAACACTTGAAATAAAATGATTCTTTGTTTTAAATTCGACATTTAAAGGAGGTAACCAAGGTGAGTGGAAAACCTAGATATCCGCAGTGAACAAAAAAAAAGAAAAAAGAGAACGGAAAAATAAGAAAAGTCTTTTGTTATCTATTTTGTATCTTTTTCTGCACCAGTCTATTAAATTGTTCGTGAAATGGTGTTAAACTCAGAAACAATATTTAGAGGTTTACATATCTGGACCGAAAAGAATTAATCCGTTAATTAACAAAGTTAACGCTTTTTTAATCTTTCAAGTTGACGTCTAAAACCATTAAAGGTTTTACCGATATTTTTCACACTCATCTTCCGTTAACACAAGTTCGTTATTTGTTTTCAGCATTGTTGCCGTGGTGTATAGCGTGATGTGCCTGGTCATTAATATGTCTCATCTCGCATCGTTTGAACGGACGATCACTCATTGAAGGTCATGTAGGGTTATCGTCTGTTCCCATGAAATATCAGTACAATCTCGATATGCTTTTGCTTCGATGTTTGACTAGATTCAGTACTATTCAATACTTCAATACAGTCTGAAATTCTCACGATATGCATCGTTGTAAGGGAGTGAAATTGGAAATCAACAATACTCAAGATCACGTCGAAGAACATCGGATGAAGTCACGACGTAGGACGAGGGGATACGTGTCGTAGAATGAACTTAATTTCCTTGCTAAGATTATGGATTCCAATTCGCGAATACTATTTAAAATGTGAAAAATTAAGTTATTTGAGTGCTCCTTTTCTCTCCCCATTTCCCATTCCACCCTCAGACTTGTGGACTGACGAATTCAATCTCTACAAACTGAACAAATCCGAATAGAGAAAATAAGAATTATTTTTAGTGGACGATTTTTATGTGTTTATGCTCAGTTATTTCGTTGTTTAAGAACGTAATTTCACTCCATTTTACGTACAAGAAAATAAAATAGTAACTTATGACGATTTCCACTGGAAAAGATATTTTGCGTGGTAAACGTTCATCCCCTCTCAGATGAAATTTATTTTTTCTTGAAGGGGGCATACACCTTATGCAAGATCTTTTATGAAGAACATATTCTATTGTTATCAGGAAGGTACGTGTTTTTGAATTTCTAGTAAAATTACTATTCAATTTTTTCAGTTTATTTTTATACTTTTCCACTCTTTCTACAGGAAAACCAATCTATAGGTTTAGTAGAATTTAACATGAAGAATCATTATTCTGATTAAATTTTTTCACACAGATTTACGTGACCATTCATCACCGGAAAACATCGTTAAAATTTCCCAATGATTCCGTTAACATTACCAATTCCTCGGGAGATGTCATTCGAACTCTGAATGTAACGGCGGGAAATGCCATTATAAATTATATTCTCGTCGCCGATGAAAACGTTCGGAAATGTTAAACGGTTTTCGATCGTCCCTCTCAGCGGCTGGTGGACGATATCCTTTTCCTGGTGTTCGCATCTACTTTCTATCCCTCTGCGGCATTTAATCCGTCGCTCCGTTGCCGCCCATGCTCGTTTGCTTGCTGGCCCAGTGCTTTCGCTCCAACTCCTTCGCTCGTGAGCGCCATCTCATCGTGAAGCGAGATGGAGTTGGCAATGACTCCCGAGTTCTGTGAAACAGATAGCGGCGGCGTGCGTCAAACTGGAGCTTCCAATACTCAGGAGTTGTGTGGAACACGCCCGTGTGTCTTTCAGCCCACTCTTTGAGCTTCCGCGGGCGATGCATTGTAGAGAACGTCTCACTACAGGCGGAATCTCCAATAACAGTGTTGTAAGGAACGTCTCAGGATTTGGAGATAATGAAATTTGAAGCGCCGTCCTGATTGTAAGGAGAAATTCATTTATAAATAAACATTCAATGATAATTGAAAAACACATCTTAAAAATATGAATATATATATAAATTTCTTTCATCATTCTGATTTGTTTAAACATAGTCACATAGTCTTCGATTTTATATCTATGAAGACCACAATTTCTCAAGCATTGGACAATTTTTTAACAATAAGGGGAAATGTCCTAAATTGTCTAGATATTAAGGAATCAAATTAATTTAAATATCAGAAACGAGAGTATCACATTCAATATGATCATGAAAAATATAGAGAAGTAGATCCGGATAGAAATTTAGATATTTATGATAGAGTGCAAAGATTTAAATATGTGAAACATAGCAAAGTATATCCGGATAGAAATATAGTTATGATTATACAATAAGAATATATACTATCGACTTCAAGGCAGCAAAGATTGTAAATTTTCTACATTCTTTGGTGACACCAGCTAAGTATAATGGTAAAGGTACAAAAGTGATATATGGGATTAAGTTTTAAATGCAAATTTGTATTTTAAACGGTAATTTGCTCAATTTAATGAAAAAAAGAACTTAAATGTGCATGCAAGGCAACATACCAATACTCGACAAAACAACAATAGATGACCTATAAAACTTGAATGGTCAAATCTGCGTTGTATCGATGTGAAAAAAACGGACTTCTCCGAGGAGAATAAATGTGTTCTCTACACAGGACTGTAAAAAATTAGAAAGTACTTCAGGTGTTCATTGGCACATTTCTCAGAAGCTGGTCTCTTATATTAAAGATTTTTAAAATAAAACCAACCCCGAACATAATTCTGAAGATTTTAACATGAATAATGACAAATGTGAATATTGTACCTCCAACGACATCTTGCATTTCTGTTAAAATTGAAAAAACATGAACGTATTATAGATCGGTTTCCGATTTTTTAAAAAGGAACGACCCACATAAATTTTGGTGTGCACGTATATTCGCCCAGTCATTATTTTATTGTCGAAAAATGTTTTATCTCCATCGCTCAGGGAAGTGATAAGGTGGATGGAGGTGGACACCCGCTCTACAGGGAAAGGTTAGTGGAAATTTTTTATATAACTGCGTTACTTATATCTAATGATATCACATGGCATTATGGTGGGGAATCAAAAAATAACCGGACTTTTTTTCAGTTATGCATTTATTTTGTTTTACAAATCAACCTTATCGCCTTCAAAATACTCTTCTTTACTCTTAATAAATCTCTCCAATCTGAGTTCCTACTCCTGGAAAGGTTTTGCAAACTCTTCTGTTGTGATTGCCGATAGTTCTTGCTTTCTCCTAACCTCTCCCGCGTCATCAAAACGTTATTGTACATAATTTTATGAGAGAATTAAATTAACTCTCAGATATCTCATTTATTGTTCTATACACATTTAATATATTCTCTATTTATCATCTTTACTCGAGCATTTTGCAATACAACCCATCTGTATTCCCGGATGAGAACAAAACATTCATTGAAGTAGAGTACTTGTGCCGGTTAAAGCTCAGATAAGAGCTGATAAGTTAGTGTTTTGCGGTGAATGCCGTTGATGAGGAAAAATGCCGGTAGCGCAGACAAGGAAGGTAATAGGGATGGTGGGAAGAGAAAGGCGCGAAAAGTGGTAGTGGGGAGAGATAAAGGCGGGAAAACTGGTGGTGGAGGAAAGAAAGAAACGGAAAAGGAAACAAAATGGCGGAAAAGGGGGAGAGAGGTTTGTGCAACATTGCGAAACATTACATCAAATTGCGTAACATTGCGCAACATTACATCATATTACGTAACATTACATCATATTACATATCATGACGAAACACTGCATAACATTACAGTGAACAAACAGAAAGGATTCAAATACAAAAAGGATACTGGGAGTCGGAACCCAGGACCCGGCAGATGTCGACTACCGGTAGATGTGGATTGCAAGACCCCTGGACCGCAGTCTATCGCTCTCCCGGACTGAGCTGTTCTATTCTCGACGCTGATCCATCATCGACGACCGCCACAGTTACTAAAGATTTGGCGGCATGGCAGTGGTACATGTTGTCCCCCCACCACCACCAGCACCAACCTGTGACGTCATGTTCCTCACCACTACTGAAAAAAGCGACACCTCTGATGTCATGTTTCCTTCACCACTGAAAACAAGGTTATCTGAATTCTAAACGAAATGGTAATGAAAAAAGAAATTGAACAAAAAAATTATATTTTAAAATATTTATTATTTAAAAATTAATATGCCCGAACAGGGAATCGAACCCTGCACTTTAGATAAGATAGCTCTAACACAGTTGTACTAAGATATTCGGGTTCTGATCCCATCGCGAGACACTAAAGACATGGCGAAGTGGCAGTGATACGCGTGTTCCCCCACAGCAATACCAACCCTTGACGTTTTCCCCCCACTCCACCTATGTCATTTCCCTCCACGAAACTGAAAAATTTATTAATTTTAAATGCAAAAATGGAATCGAACCCTGAACCCCAAGCCTACTTTTCTACTATCTGAGCCCTTTAGAGAGCATGTTTACGATATAGCATTTGTTTTCACCCACCATTAACTCTACAACTTCGCGGGAGTGACGATTTCCACATGTCTTCTTAGCTGCAGTCGAATATAAATGATGAGCAAATCTTTATTTGAAATTAACTGAATGAGAAAATCCTTTACTAAGTCGGAAATTGAATGTTGCTGAGTTGAATCAATCTTCTTCATTACACTCTTTTTGAAAATAATTTAAGAAACTACAATTAGTTTTAGCCCTATAATTATGAATTAATTAAAATAATATTTTCCTCAATGAACTTGTCAAGAAGTATTACAGACTTTTTGTCCACTCGTGAACAATCATCAGACATTATCGTCGTTACAAATGTCACATTTAATATATTTCTTAGAGACATAGTCATACCAATAATACACCGAATTTGTAAAATGCCTTATTTGTAAACTGAAATCCCATAAACGATCTGAACGGCAATGACAAGAAATTTTAATTGTGTGAATGACATCAGCTGATTAAAGGTCTTATATGCCGTGAAACTCTCATATCAAAACATCTCATATTTTTGTATTTCCGTAGAAATATTAAAAATTTAGAAGTCCTCTAATTTTTGTAAGTAAATTTTACTGTTAAACAGGCTTGGGACAATATTTTTTATAATTTCATCATTCATTGTAATGAGATACTTTTTAAATTAATGTACATGATGCTATGAAAATTCACGAAAGACAATATTTATTAGAGAGACAAAATCACGAAAATTTATGAAGGTGAATAATTTTAAAGAACATTGTATTGTTTGTTACTTTTAAAACAATGTACACAATTTACATATTTCAAAATCAATTTGTAGGGGCATGTGCTAACGATGTCAACAAATTAGTACTTGCGAAACCTTGGATTAACAAACACCTTCTCCCGATTTGACCACCCACACACACACAAAGTTCTCAGGACGCACCAGATGAGAACTGGCACCGGTTCATGGCGCAAATGGCCCATCACTCGCATTAAAATCCTTGAGTAGCGAGGAAGGTCACAAGAAAGACTAATTATAAAGTGTGTAGATTTACCACATTTCTCTAAAAAAATGATTGAATGGGAAAGAATATGTTTTTATGGAGAAAACAATACAAATTCTAAGACCTTAAATAACACAATCTCTAATATCTTACCAAATTACAACAAAAATAGCATTGACTAGCATAATCTCGAAACACTATTTCACTGATGGTATTGTAAAACGATTTTCGGAATTTTTTTTGAGTTCATAGACGCCGCGCGAGTTTGCGAAAAAAACGCTTGGATGCGGAGAAAAACGAGGAATCAAAGATGCATTGATGGGAGATGATTGGAAGTCTTACACTGTTTTTGCTCCAAAGTGAGTTCGTGGAGAGCGACTGAGAGAAAGTAGAGTCAAATAGGAAACGGAGGATGTGGCTGTTGGCATAGATATCCATCGCGCGAAGGCCAGCTCTTGTAGCAACATACTCGGGAATCGTCGAAAAATTTTTCTAAACAAATAAAATCATTTTTTATGTAGATATAACAAATATGCGACCAGTGAACACAACGGATGGGTGGAGAACGGTGGGAGAGACGGATTACGTTGGTCAGTCGAGCGATCTCCCCGTCATCAGAAAAAATCATAATTACTTCTCGAAGGATTGTGATTAGTAAAAATATTCTTAATTATTAAATTATTCTGGCTCATTCTGTTCTTCACGCCTATAAAGAGCTGCACTAAACATCTGTGAGTGATCGGAAACGTCGTGGCATTACGTACTGAGGATGTTGCCGACCTAATTACTTATTAACGAGACGACCTTG
Organism: Laupala kohalensis; assembly: GCA_002313205.1. Lineage (NCBI taxonomy): Eukaryota > Metazoa > Arthropoda > Insecta > Orthoptera > Trigonidiidae > Laupala > Laupala kohalensis. The sequence continues at coordinate 1,121,920 of NNCF01126922.1, read as the reverse complement.
CCCGGAGAGATTAATTCATTAAAGAGCAGAGAGAGACATACATGTAATACAAACGTAATGAAAATTGTGCATGCCAGAAAAAGAAAAGAATACTGTTTCTCACATGGTGAGCTATGCGGAGTGGAGAGGGCGGAATTTTTAGAAAATTACAAGAAAATTTATCTATTAAATTTAGAAGATAGTAAACGTTTATTAAATAGTAAAGAATAATTTGTTATCTTTCATCAATTTGTAATAGTGATAAGGACTATTAGGTATATATTTTCAGATTAAATAAAGTACAACAAAACTCAGTACTAGAAGAGATTATAGAATTTATTTCTTGTCATGACAATTGTTGAAGACAAAGAAACCATGTGGTTGAAAAAATAGATGAAGAAAACAGGAATGAATGGAAATTGAATTTTCGTTCTTGTGAAACTACCAATGATTAAGCCAGTTTGCTGTGACCTTCTTCAGGGCAATGTTAGGGTCGTAAAGAACTAAGTCACTGCCGCACTCTGTCAAATTGTGTTTGTTTCCAACACATATTTTAATTCACTGGTTTTTATTTTGTCGCTTTTTATTACTACAAGCATCTATTAGTATCAATAAATTGACTCTTCCTCTTATGAAAGTGGTGACTAATAGATTGTTATGTTTATCTTGATGATGTATCTTGATCATTTACATTATTCCACACTTTTTCAATTCAGAGAAATCCTGGTTTTACGAGTTGTTTTAATGAATTTTTGACTCGCTATTTCAATAAAAGTTCTACAACAAAGAATACATTCTAGATCATTCTTGATGAGTTTGTGGTTAAATATATATGTACTCTAACATTTAATATTGTTTGCAGAGAAATACTTCTCAAGTATGCACTCAAAAGTATTGCACAAAATGATTCAACCAAAAATACAGTTTGGAGAATTTATTCTAGGTAAATCACTTGTACAAAGGACTAACGACGGCTTGAAATAAATTCACACACTTTTGTTATATAAAATTCATCTGTTGAAGATGTTTCAAATACCTATGAAGTTACATTTAGTTGTAGCCATATTATTCAACTCAAGCAATACCCAGAAAAGAATAATTGACCCTGTTTTTATAAAAATTTCATTAAAAGTAATGCTCTATATGAAAGAAAAAAGTTCAATATCAATTGTCTCGATAAAAGCAAGGAAAACTTGGTGGCATTCGGAATTTTGACCCCTATTTCAAATTTTACAAATACTCCTTTGCATCGAAAAAAGTAGTAGCTCTAGCTAAAATATTCTCGAGTTAATATATTATTTATTCTATGATAGTTTGCCTCTAGTTTCCATCAGGCTTCAAATTCTTATATTTTTCAAATATTGCATCAAATGGAGAAAATTAAATTATGGAAAAAATTGATTCATAGGATGTAAAATGTGTGTTTGTAACGTTATTTATTTGTTGATAGACATATCGGATCCTTCAGACATTTTATAATTTTTATGAAAATCATTCCACGGAGAATTGTTGAAACTCGCATTGCGCAAACATTCCGTTTTCTCTTCGTGTGAACTCAAAACGTGTTTTGCAATACCATATTTTATGAAATTAAAACTTCTCCCCCTCAAAATAATAATATGAACCAATAATAATAAGTACCAATATAAATTTCTATGTTGCCGCAAATTTTCCGGGACTTTCCCAACCTTCCAAAAGTCAAAGGCGTTATTAATATAGCTATATTAATTGTACAAAAGCTTCATCTTTTGAATCTAGGACAACTAGATAAATTAAAAATAACCTTATAATAGTCAGTTCACAATATTTGTGTTAAAGATCACTAAAATGTGTTAAACAAACCATTATAATGAATATTGTAAGAATCTTTGATATATTTCATTATTGCGTGACAGTATAATAAGTTAGTTCTTGGAAATTAAATTAAATTTCTTGGGAAACAGTACCTAATAACTGAACATTATACCGCTTTTAATATTTCTTATCTAAATATCTGATGGTGGTTTTCATTAAAGCTGTTGTTGAAAAAATGATAACAATGACAATGTATTTGAACTATACCAGTTATATATATCCTTGATGATTGATTGTTACATTCAAAACATATTTTCTATTTAAAACTACAAATACGACTTATATACATCTAAAAATTTGTTACATACAAGGTTATTGACACAAATGAATATACATCATATGCAATAGAACATGGAAATGGAAGTGAAAATATGAAAATTAATTTTTCATGAGAGTATGTTATAATTCGATTTTTGCATTCACGAAGTAATTTAAATACTATCTCTGTTGACTTATCAGTCTTTGTTTAGAAAAGAACAGTTGGCTTCCCAATACTCAGTTGTGCACTGAATTTTCAAGAATTTTCTTTGTTCTTTTCCTGCATCTTGTAGCTTATATTTTGTTAGACGTAAACTAAAGAATAATTAGTTTCACACACCTTCTTAGATAATACCGATTAATTTTGTACTGTACCGATGTGTGTGGTCGGCTGCCATTATGCGCACCATTTCGTCTTATCGCCAGAGGTGTGGCCGACCACACACATCGGTACAGTACAAAATGGCGGCGGGTAAATTTATCAATTCGACTGAATATCTACCTAGACTATATAAATTAGAGTCCGGAAATGTGATCAAAGATGTTTTGAAGACACTTCACTTTCTATTTTCTATTGTGTAGCCTAATGTTTTTAGAAAAGAATACGTTGCAAGTAGTTTTATATATGATAAAATTGTGTGCTCTTAATTTGCACTATTTGAAAGAAAAAGTGAAAAGTATTGAATCCCGATTTTCTAATTTGTACTTCAAATGTGAGATCTCTACTGTAATGTATGAAATATTCGTGAAGAGAAGTGATAAAAACTTGATGATCCTAGGATATTCGTTATATCAAATAAACCTCGTTGTGAATGCAAAATATTTTTTTCTTAATATTCACATCTGAAAACTGACACTATATGGAAGATGATATTCGATAATTGATAGCCTTTTTCACGCGTAACACAGATAATGTTGTGTGCATTTGAAGTATATTCACGTAAAATCACTCAAAATTTCATTATTATTATTATTATTCACTACAAACTGAAGTATCAATAATCAAATCATTGTTTTATTTTAGACACAAGTTTGTGAATGTTCCTGTACTGAGGCTATTTTGAAATTGTTGCAGAACATACTACATGATGAGAGAATATTCATGTGAAGTGTATATTGTAAGAATTGTTGAATTCTTAATTATTATTAAATGTTGCAATGTTATAAAAATTTAAAAATGTCCGTTGACAAGCGGAAAAGTACCGAGAAAGTTGCCGTGGCACTGTAGGAGGGCGAGACGAGGATTGTAACTACAACTAAAGGACACACGGTTGGAGTTGCTTTTTTCTGAGTCAAGAGTCATAAAATTGAGGCGAAAGGGAATAATCTCGGCTGCTACGAGTTAATTTTTGGCCAAGAAGTGGGAGGCAAAAGAATTGTTAACGTAAGGTATGGTGTTGTTATATTCAAACTGGGAAGCAACGGAAAATTACAAAATATATTTTGGAAGAGAGGAGGTCGACGTTAGAAATATATATGAGTTTTAAGATACAACTGCGGGGAAACACATGGCGTGGGAGCAATGAAAAGAAAGATATCTTTACAAACTTGAAGGGACCGCAAAGACAGCGACCAGGGAGCGGGTGTGAGGCGACTCGACCCGTAGCTCAAACCACTGTCAATAAGATAATAAACACCACGTGTCCGCGACCGTTAGGCGAGCGGCGCAGGAGTGGTAAGTAAGACATGCGTGGGAGACAAGGGTGGCGGTTAAAGGTTCGAAAACGTCCAAATTTAGGTTCTATTATTCTAAAAAGTGTTGAAGTTAGAAGACGCTTGGAAGAGACGTTGCCGTTGAGGTAACGAGACTTTCAAAAAGAAACATTCTGAGTGGCAAGGAACTTGCACTCGTCATCTAAATTTACCCAATTATACGAGCTCAGCGTAAGGTGGAAATTTAACAGTATTGGCGAAACATGGTAACATGGCTTTCAAAATTGTAATCACGTGAGTGAGCTTCTGAGGGACAGATTGGGGAAGGAGGTTATAGAAAGAAGACGCGAAGACAGTCCAGGATCTTATTCGAGCTATCTTATTCAATGATTCTTTCGAGAAATATCGTTCAATCTTATTCGAGCAACCTATTTCATTCGAGATATCATTCACTCGAAACATCATTCTGCGAGCATCATGTTATGCTCATATTAGCAGTTTTCTTGCGCTCGAATCATCATATTCTATTAGAGTTCATGAGGTTTAACGTCGGGACTCATCCGAGAACTGTTCGGATATTAACAGTTTTGTTTCGCAACAAGTGGCGGTAGTAAAGATTTTTATCGCGTTGCGTGAAGTTGAACGAACTTTTTCGAAAAATGAACGGAACGAGGGCGGTGAACGCAGCGACTCCGAAGACGGGGGACTTCTAGCTGGTGTTGGTTCTTCCTGGAACCGCGAGGCTGGTCTACTGAATGGATGGATGTCAGAGACGAGGAAGGACGAAACGGGCATACTGGGGAAGTTTTCAAGGGCGTTTACCTCCTCACCCATTATTTGAACTGATCTGGTCATCAATGATAAGGTAATCTGAAAACACTGGTTGCATCCAGTCTTAGATTTAAAAGCAGCGACAAGAAGACCGTGTGCTATGAACTAAAATGATTAAGGTTCACGATCAGAACTTTTGGAATTGTGTAAATATTGAGGGCATAAAGAAGATGAGCGAGTATGACAGTAGTCATGAAATTCATTGATAATTGTAAAGGTTATTACTAGCTGGTAGTAATTCATACAGGCTTTTTTTAGATTTCTAGGGATTTTTATGTCATTTTTGGGAGTTATATTGCGTGACGTTCGGGTCGTGAACATGGTAGTTTTAAGTCAATTTGTAGCTATTGTGAATAAACAATTTAGTCAATTTGTTTTATTATGTGTTTTCTTCTAGGATAAGGAACCCTGTGTGTTGTTCCCACTTAGTTAAATAACACGATCTTACTTAAGAAATCAATTAGAACGAGCTAGCCAGAGTTTATGTTTTGAGGTAAGTGTTATTTTGTTATAATTGTATTAATACTACCCTATGTTATAAAATTATTAATTTCAGAATCCCCCCTCCGTGTTACAATGTATAAAAAGTTTCTTTTAAATTTTTTTATTCGACCTCTTTTGGTAATTTTATTCACAATTTTTTTCGACTGCTTTTTTGTTCATCTTCATGGAGTGAAATGGAGAACATAAAAGAAATAATTCCGGTTTATCATATATTTTTCTTCCACTTCATGAAAATGATAATACGATTAAGACATTGTTTGTTTATTTTGCAAAACAAATATTTGGTTTCTTCAAGAGAATATCTACAAATACTAGGGAATATTATCCTACAATATGGAAAATCTACAAACTTTTACTAGTGATTTGTAATTGAGAATTTATTTTCATTTGATGAACGTTTTTTGTATGTTAAGTAGTGTAAATGTTTCTTTGCATATTTCATAAAATTTCGTGATACTGGAAAACTTCATAATTTGCTTGCAAGATTGTTATAAATTTTATCAACAAAATTAAAAATCATAGCAATTTTTGGGTTGGGGAATTATTATACACATAGATTAACACTCGATTAAAATTCGGTTTTTTGTGTGAAATAAATTGATTATCAAATTATATTAGGTAAATTCATGTTCAGTACAATATATCAAATATATGATAATCCTGTACGGTGTATTTTTTATTGTATCTTATTTTTGTAAAGCAATGATTGTTTAATCTGATAATAGAACCAATTATCTCAAGTATTTATTTTCGTGTCATTTTACCTTCATCTGTTGACATAAAAATTCATTATAATCTAAAACGTTTTATCTACGTACTCAATACAATTACATTGATAATGTAACGTGGAAAATAATTTAACTCTTAAGGAAATTTGTATTCATGACCTCCTACATCTAGAGATCTGTCACATATGTAGTTCGTTTTCTTAACACATTAAACACATGATATTGTTTCAAAAGAGACATCACGGATGTAATGTGGCGTAACTAAGTAAAGACAAAATGATTTTATTCTAAAAATATTGGTACTTTTTTTACGATAGATGCTCTATAACAAAACATCAATGAATAATTTCTTAGACCATATATGTTATTGATCTTCAATTCACAAACCTTAAGTTTGTTTAATAATATAAATGTAAGAAACATACGTAATAGAACAAAATAAATAACTCATTAGGGAAAATATTCCGATTGAATATCTTTTGTATCCATAGAAAACTTCTGCGGTATTGAAAGTCTCACATTGTATAATTGGTGCACTTACCGATAAAGATAGTGCTAAAGAAATTTTATTTCTTAAAATTCTCTTTCCCTTTCCTAGGTTCTTGGCTATTTCATGATAAAATAAATCGCTGTTCTTGGAATTCGCAATAAATAAAGAAATTTCAATAGTGTGAAATACTCAGACTATTATAGCTCAGACGGTAAAGCAGAAGGTCTGGGGTCCAAGGTTCGATTTCATGTTCGGGTACAAAATTTTCATATTCGAAATTAGTAATTTTTTTTTCTGTTTCGTGGAGGGAAAACGTCACGGGTTGGTATTGCTGCGGGGGAACATGCGTATCACCGCCACTCCACCATATTTTTAGTGTCTCGCGATGGGATCAGAGACCGGATAGCTTGGTACAAGTGTGTTAGAGCTAGCTGATCTATGGTGCAGGGTTCTATTCCCTGTTCGGGCACATTAATTTTTAAATAATAAATATTTAAAATATAATTTTTTGCTCAATTCTTTTTTTTCATTGCTATCACGTTCAGAATTCGGATACGCTTGTTTTCAGTGGTGGTGGTAACATAATGTCAAAGTGTTGGTGGTTGGGGTTGGGTGGGGTGGGAGGAGGCACACGTATCACAGACACGTGGTATCAGAACCCGAATAGCTTAGTACAAGTGTGTTAATGATAGCTGATCTAAGGTGCAAGGTTCGTTTCCCTGTTCGAGCGTATTAATTTTTAAATAATAAATATTTTAAAATATAATTTTTTTGTTCAATTTCTGTTTTCATTACCATTTCGTTTAGAATTCAGAAACCTTCTTTTCAGTGGTGAAGAAAACATGACGTCAGAGGTGACGATTTTTTTCAGTAGTGGGGGAAAGATGACCTTAACAGGTTGGTTCTTACGGGGGTGGGGGAAAACATGTAACACAGCCATGTCGCCATATCCTTAGTGAATCTGTAGCGTTCGTCGAGGATGAAACAGCTCAGCCCGGGAGAGTGATAGACTATGGTCCAAGGTTCCTGCAATCCACATCTGCCGGGAGATTTCTGCCGGGTCCAGGGTTCGCACGCCCAGTGTCCTTTTATTATATAAATATTTTTTGTTTGTTTACTGTAATGTTATGCATTGTTACGCAATGTTAGCCAATAAGATGTAATGTTACGCAATATGATGTAATGTTACGCAAATATATCAATGTTGCACAATATTACGCAATATGATATAATGTTATACAACAATACACGCTATTACGAATTGTCGCGTATTATGATGAAATGTTGCCCGTTTTCCGCCATTTTGTTTCCTTTTTGCATTTTTTACTCCCCCACCACCACTTTTCTTGCCTCTTTCTTCCCCCACCTTCTTCCGCGTTTTAGTTTTACCCTTATTGCCATTGTACCACCCTCTTTGTCTGTGCTAAAACCGGCATTTTTCCTCATCAACCGCATTTACCGCAAAACCGCGACTTCTGGTGATAAGGTTGTTATCAGCTCTTGCGCTAGAACCGGCACAAGTAATCTACTCTTTCTTGCATTGATTTCTCTATTACGATCCATGCGAATCCACTTTGAAAGTCCTCCATGCAGTTTATATACAAAATGAAATATTTTTACGAGAGCCGGTTAATAAGAGAAGAATATCCATTGCCATTTTCCCAGGTGATATTCCTTTTGGCTCCCATAACCCTGAAGTAGATGTTCATGCGCGCTGTAATCGATATCCTCTATAAACATTTTCTTTACGAGAGTTTCTTGTGTAACCGAGAGGTAGAAGCCCATGGCGGAGTTATTATTTTAACTTTCAATACTTATTTTATACTACTCAGACGCCTTTGTGCGAAAGGAAAGCAAGCTTCATTCGCACAAAACAATTTTGTCATACTCATAGTTCTGGAAGACTCCGTAATCTTTTTTTAAATTTTACTGTAATATCATTCATTAAATTTTATAAAACTTATTTATGCATTATTTGACTTGAAAAGTATGTAACTGAAAACGGCACATGGGTTAAGAATGCATATATGAGATTGTAACTTAGTTACAAAAAAAGATAACGTCATTTCGTTCTTCGATGCATAAAAATAATTGATAGTGCAATACAGTTGTGTTTACTATCTCACATGCATCTTCACAACTTTTTTCAAACAAGAAAAAATGATTAACCTGCAAATATATCATGTTATCATATTAAATAAATAGATAAAAAATAATTCAATAAAAACCTTTTTTATCGTAAAAAATGTAGTTACAATTATTAGACATCTTAAAACTACTGATTAGTGTAAATGCACGAAAGCCCAGAGCAATATTTTTTTCAATTTCAATAGGGCTTTATTTTAACATAAAATATACAATATATATGGCGGGACTTACGACCCATGCTCCTTTCAGAGACCTTAAAATGTACCATGGGCTGTGCATATTATACAATTGTATTTACTCAAAATGAACTGAAAAAGTAAATAAATATAGAAATATAAAACTATTTCGAACATTTGGTGGGTAAATGATATCAGTAGCGGAAAAAGAAAATTAATAAGTGTTAATAAATTACAATAAATTTTTTACTATCATGGCTATTTTTTAATATTTTTAATTTCTAAACTCAGCTATTATTATATATACTTAAATGACTGTTTCGTTCGTGAAGCACCGTTGGGAACCACGGAAAACCAACGGTTAGAGCTAGCGCGCAAAGCATAAAAAGAAGAATCTGGTTGGTAACTGGAAACCAGTAACATAACAAAAAGTTGGCTGGCAGATTCAAATAAATTCATAGAAATAATACGTACTTATTTGCAAGGCAAATAACATATGCACACATACCAACATACCAAATAAATCTTGTTTACATATTTACCTATTTACGTGCGTGTACAGGGACCTATATCCGCACATATACATACTTTTAAATCAATGAAAAGAGACTAAAATAGAATACTAATATTAATACTACTATCACTTATAATAATAATAATAATAATGACAATAATAATTTAAACAGATTTAGTTTAAGTATGTTCATTCTGATCAATTTCCATCAGTTCCACCTCCCTCTTTTTTCTCAACTCAGAAACTTGCCAAAGAGTAAAGTAACGGAGATTCTGTTATCTCGCATTATTTCAAAAAGTAGAGTGTAATTTCTTTGTTCACGATATTATTCCCCCGTCAAGCAGCCACGTTTTTCTACCTACTTCACTTCATTTTGTAGAACGTGGACCCAGTCTTCTTGTTCTGTGCATAGAGTGCATTTCTAATCACGATCCCCCCTACATTTCCTTAATTTCCATTCCCCAAGTCGAAACCAAGCGTAACCTACTCTTGCAACCTTGCTTAATTTGTCTATGTACGGTTTTCGCCCCCAGTCTCCTGCCACAATATTCTGCATGATTAGTGACCTCTTTTCCTGTCTCTCAGCCGATGTTTTGTTTATCTATGTCTTCAAATCTTTGAATAATTAATTCATAATCAGATCTCCCCGGAACTGTCTGCCACAAATGTCCTAGACCGGTAGTATCGATTATAATTCTAACTTTTTGACCCCACCCATCATTACACGTTAACTCGTTGCATTCGGATATATTGTTGTTCCTTTCCCCATTTCTTATTGAAACCCAATATTTAGTGGCCCTCATCTTAATTTTTACTTCTAACGATAAATCTCCGAATTCCCAAAAAGTACTACAGTTAGCTGTACTCGAAGGAACGCCAAGAGTATTTTTCAAGAATTTATTTTGAAGCGAAATGTGCAATTCCCAACACCCCATATTTCAGTTCCATACGCTACAGCAGGTAGGAATAGTGACGTGAACATTGTTACTACAATCCTAGGATCGATGTCAGGGATGGTACCAGTACTACTTTGGATTTTATTTAGATCATTCATGCCTTTTGTTTTGATAGTGTCTTGACCAGGTTACGTTCATACTTACATTGACACCTAGATAAGTGTAATCTTTAACTTTCTCGAGAGTTTGACGTTTGTAATTCCAAATTTCATTTTTACTAAACATCCATCCAATTTTGAATTCCATGACTTTGGTTTTATGTATGTTTATGTGTAGAGACATTTTATCACAGAACAGCTCCAAACTATCTTAAGTGTTGTGAAGAATAGAAGAAGATCGTCCGCAAATAGCAGCCCCGGTATCTGTTTCTGCTCAGGAGGAGCATCTATTGTTGGGGCATCTGTGGATGCATCACATAAGTTTTCTATTATGTCGTTAATAAATAATATAAATAACGGAGAGAGAACACATCCCTGAGTTGTAGTTAGAGCAGTAGTATTTATTTTAACGCATGCATTGTCAGAGCAATATAAGACATGCAAAGTACGTAGGAATTTTTTTGATATTCCCTTGTCCGCTAATACACACCATAGTATGTCTTTGTTCACAGTGACGGAAGCTTTCTCAAAATCTACGAATACGCTGTACAGCTTTCCGCGTTTCATTCGAGTTTCTCTCTGCTAACGTGTTTAAAATAAATAGATTGTCTATTGTGCTGTTGTTGCTTCTAAAACCAGCCTGTAATGTCGAGTTCTTTTATCGACCCAGAGTTGTAATCCCTAGTATAGAATTTTGCAGCAAATTTTTCCAACAACATTAAGTAGAGAGATTCCCCTGTAACTATTGGGATCGTTTATATTTCTTTTGTTTTTATAAATAGGTTGTATTACAGCCGTAGTCCATGAATTTGGAGAAACACCTTCATCGTAGATGTAATTAAAAAAGTCGGATAAAAATGGCACAATATCATTCGTTAGTTCCTTAATAAATTCGGAAGGAACACCATCTACTCCAGGAGCTTTATTATTTTTTAAATCGCGAATGACAGAAGATATTTCATGTGATGTAATACACGCATCTAGTTCAGACACTTTATCGGTTGTAAATATTATTTCTATTTCGTTACAACTTCGGAATGTGTTATCATATCATGCTAGAAGATTTTTAACGTGCATTTCCCATCACATTACATCTATGTTATTTCATATAGATTTATTTCGTCTCAATTTACGAATTGTGCCCCATAGGTCGCGGCTACATTTTTTTGGTAGTATTTCTCTGAAACGTTGAGCTTCCATTTCTTACCAGGTTCGTTTATTTTCCTTAACTATGTGTTTATATTCTCCGCGGAGTTTAAGATAATATTTGCGAAATTGTATCTCGCTTAGCCACGGATATAATTTCAGGGCATATTATGCGGATGCTTTTGCATACGTGCAGGCATCGTTATACCACACCGAATAAATTCCTGAATTTTTATTTCTCTGAATTATGTTCATACTCTGATCTTTGTATTATGGAGTCCGCGGCAGCATTGTAATTTTGAGCCGCGAGTTTACTTTGGAAATCGTTTTGTAACATTCCTAGATTCCTTGAGACATTAGCCTTATAGACCGATGTCGTCATTCCATTTGTACTTTACTAATTTTGACCCCATGTGTGCGGCTGTTACTGAAGCGTTTTGATGTAAAAAATAGATTTTTACAAATACGACCATATGGTGTGAGTCTATTCTGGGTTCAATCCGAAAATCGACTATATATTTTAATAAATATAGGATTAGAAAGCTGGATCAGATAGCAAATATAGGATTAGAAAGCTGTAACCAAATACATGAGAACGCTGAAATTGTTTAGCAAAAGCAAAAATGGTCCTGATAACAAACTGTTTCTAAATATTATATGATTTATGAAATTAATTGTTTTCTCTATT
>NNCF01126922.1:1097998-1109860 GCA_002313205.1 Laupala kohalensis | reverse complement strand
ATATATATATATATATATATATATATATATATATATATATATATATATATATATGAGAATCTTTCTAATCCTATATTTGCTCTGTGCATTCGTGCATTTACATTGATAAATAATTTTACGATATCTACAAATTGTAACTACATTTTTGACGAAAAAAGCTTTTATTGAATCATTTATTTATTTAATATGATAGATATCTATCAATAGCTTTCATATGAAATACCCTTTAGATTCGGGAAATGAAAAATCTTGAGCACGTGCATTGACTACCAGATACTACGAAGAAAATGAACACCGCAGATACCTTTATCCATACTATGCTTGAAGGTGACCAGTTTCATGGCTTAATTTAGCAAACTACGTTAAATTTAATTAATATTTTTTGGGTTTTTTGCCTTTTCATAAAAATTATATTTTTATCAAAATCTTTGGCCACCACCATTACCACTTCAAAAAGTAGTAGTGACTTAACAATACTAAATTTACCTTTGGTTTTTGTACCTCTGAATATATTTGAAAATAAAAGGAACAACAATCATTATTTTCATGTAGTATTGACATAGAAGTGCATCTCAATATCAAGTTTAGATGACCGAATAAATTATGAATTCAGCGTATCGCGAACTTTCCATCAGAACGAGGGGTCAGTTCATTGTGCAAACGCCAGACATTACAAATTACTTAAAAATTATGGTAACATTTAAAAATTTATAAATATAGAGCACAACCTTTTTGATAAACGTTTTCGTAGCTGCAATAATATCTTATTAGGGTGTTACTGTTCTGTTCCGACATAATTATATTAGAACAACAACGTAATAAATAATCGTACTTAAAAAAATATTCTCTAAAATTAAATACTACAGTCGTGAAATAAATTTATTGTTCCTCTTTGAAAAAAAAAAATTTCTCTCCTTTATCAGAGGTGCTCTTGAATAATACTTGAGTTGAATTTTATATAGAGTTGTTTGTGCTATTTTATTTCCAGCCACTTGTGTTTAGTAAGTATTTTTAGGTTATCATGAATCTAATATCAGTTTCCAATTCATTTCAAACAATGATTCCAAAGTGTTATAGTGCATATCGATACAAACAGGACAGCATAAAAGAATATTCTTAATATGTTCAGAGCACGTCGCTCAAAATTAGTATTATCCTAACGAGTCATTAAATGTCTTAATCAACAGGCTGAGTGAGAGTCAATTTTTCCATCGTTCTTATAATTTTCACTCACTTAGAGAAGTTGAAGCCAATGTGAAAGGCATGTTCGTCCTTCCCAACTAATGACACGTACTTCCAATCAACTATATTTCAGTCATCATAGAGTAATGTAACATTCACTCTTCAAACCATTCTCTTCCTAACTTCTCTCTCACTCAATATCGGGCTGGGTATTAGTATAAATGATTCACTATCGAGTTATTTTCACGTATAAAACTGAAATTTCATGAAAAACCGAGAAAAATATTTGTTTATCAACACTGTTTCTACCACTTTATTATTAAAGGAGGTGAATATACGTCCAATGCAGATATGAATTCATATGAATTACTTCCTTTCATTCATTTTCCTAGAAGTATTTAATCCTTGAAAAATGAGGACTTACCATGTTTTGCTCATGGTTATGTCAACTGAATAAAACTAGAGTAGATAGTCAGACTAGAGTCAGAGACGAGGTCTCTTGGACAAATGTTTCAAGAATGTTTTCGGCAGTTAGCTGTAATTTAGTATTAAAGCAAATGTACTCCATTTAAAAATTATAATTATTTTCAATTTAATTATTCAAATAATTTCCTTCTTTGTACGTTTAAGTGGATAGGAAGATAAAAATTTTCTTATATAACGTCTTACGCTTTCTGCTTCAGTGAAAATGTCTTGAGCTTAAGAAATTGGAAAGCAGCCACTTTACACACTCCAGCGCTCAAAGTTCAGCTCCTTCAATTTATGTTTTTCACTCTTTACTTCGTTTCGTTAAATACTTTCACAGGTTTGAGAAATATTGAGGAAAATAAGGAACAGTTATTTAAGTGTGTTCATGTTAATTTTAATAGCAAGAAGCTGCTCTTTTTCTAATACAAATTAAACGACAGCTACTACCTACTCGTCCTTTTCCAATTAGAAAGTTTTTCGTTTATTTTAGACCTTCAGGTTTAAGGTTTACCGACAAGCGAATTCGTCGAGGATGAAACCAAACGCACCAAATGGTAGACAAGAGATAGGTGGAATGAGAGAGGATTGAGAGAGATAATCATTTAACAAGTAGATGAAATAAACTTTCACGTTGTGAACCAGCAATTAGACGGTACCTACTCCAACAGTTTGGAGAGAGCTCTCAGACATCAAAGGGCAGGTGAAGTGTTGTGGCCCTCGAACGGTTCATTCAAACCAATTGTGAAACAGTAGATGCACAGGAGTGGACTAAAACCGTTTGAAGGGGAATAAAATATTAAACAACAGGGAAATCAGGTTAAATGAAAATATCTTTAAAAGGAAAAATTACCCAAATCACAGTCAAAAATATAATTTTTGTTGTGTCACTGTAAAATATTGAAATTAGAACGTTTACTCAGAAAATTGACAATTAACTTCATTGATATATCATTGCCGGATGTTTTTGAGTCAGATGTTTTAAAATCCCATAACCAATTCACTGACAATATCAATATTTATTAGTTTATGCATGTATTACTATAAGTTGTTTTTTTTAATATAATAAATGTATTGTTATTTTCGAAAAATAATTTTGATTGTAATAAGTGTCTAAATTTGAAAAAAAAAGAAAAAAAAAGGACACTAAGTTTGAGTGCTTGCTAGTATTGCCCAGCTAGTATTGTTGAAACCGCACTAAACATGGCAAATTTTAAGACGTGTGGTCATCACGATGTCTAGCTTATGGTTACAGTTACCAATACTATAAATCGAATATTTATCAACGAAATCAATTATTAACTTAAATAGTTTCTGATTAGTGTTGTTGTATTAAATGAAGAAATAAACCATATTGTCAAAAAAGCAGTTGCAAAATGAGTATAACGTGATGGACATAAACGAAATTTATCTCAGGGTATAAACAATGGACTATCCCATCAATTCCGATCAATGTGCTCAAAGGCATTAACGGACTTAATATTTTATAACAGGAGTTATTTAATAAATACGTAGTTATCCATTTATTTTTCCAAAATGGATCGTAGGTTGCATAATTTCTGGTACAAATTATAGAACCATGAGAAAAAACCTCTCTAGAATTTTTCTGTGTTAGGGAACCCCTGAGCAAGGATGTATACAGAGTGAGTATCTATGAATCAAACTCAAAGTATGTGAATAACTAAATGGATATTCCCATATCCTTTGCACACGCTTCACATGGCCTCTCCCTCTTATCGTCCACATTTTCAGAAGCTAGTCCTCTATATTTGATATTCTGGTATACGCATTTCGTGGCTTCCATGGAGCACAGCTTGAGAGTTATGAGGGCATGAGTGGGGGCAGGGCATACCGCACTCTCGTCGCGAAGTTTGGCAATTATGCGCTGCGTAAGAGGCAATGATCGAGTGTGCAGAAATACACATAAATCCTTAATAAAATTAACGTAATTTGTCAAACAGGCTAGATGGTTAATAATAATATAATAATGGATCAAATTGTAAGACCACCGATTGCTGAAATCACCTGGGGAAGAACCATATTCATTCAGGATAAGATTTTCATGCACCGGGCGTGAGTAATTATAAAATGAGGAAGGAACTTTATTTATCAAGGAGCATCTTTACTCTGATAAAATCGGCTGTATTGGAACTATCTTCCTTAAAGTTTACAAGTTCCAGATTTGAAAGTTCCACTCCTCGTCATTTTTACCCTAACGAGGATACTTCTCTTCTCTGTTTTGTATTTTCTTTGCTCTTCCTCTTTTCTCTTTCTCTTTTCTATTTTCTATTTTATTTACCTCAACACGGTGGGTAGAATATTTGTCGCGCCAGTTCACACAACTTGGAATCTCCCAGCAACTTGTGAAGCCAAGTGTTTGAAGTGAGCTCAGTTAACAAAATGAGAGGGAAAGGAGATAACATTGTTCCTTGGGGTGTTGTCAAGTAGACGTGCCTCTTCTCGAATAATCCTCTCCTTTGTTCCTTGCTCCATCAACAATCTCACGAATTTACTAATTTACACGTGCATCATTCACGTAACCATGAAAATGTCGCATAATGTAACGTAGTGCCACATTCTGCCATGACATTCTGCTATGATATTCCATACCTCTTTTCTTCGCGTCAATCGTAGTTTCCACAATACCAGTTTAGAAACGTATTAGTGAATAGTGAGGGACCTCACTACGACGTACCCTATTAAAACGGACGTTGCAATAAAAATACAATAATTTCCATTGCAGGGTAAAACATACGATTTTTTCCATAGTTTTGCAATAAAATTTAACCTCATATCATAAAACTCGTACGTCGATAGGTCGAATTTTCAGGCTTTCATGACTCACAAAATTAAAAAATGTGTGTATCAAATCACACGCGTCATATTGATTGAATATGTTTATGTGACAATTCGTAAACAGTAGTTGATTATGATTGCGTGGGAAATTTAAACAAATCACATTTAATTTTTATTTTAAATATCTCACCGAATAATATCTAAACATATAATTGAAAAAAAAATTTTTAGTACTAAACAATGTTTTGTCGATTTCATTGAGTTAAAATATGAACAAATATTCTAGAAACAACTAAATGTTTCTTTTATTACTCCATACGTTTTATCTCGTTAAATATAAAATTCACTGCTCATTTTAACACTACATACGACAGCCATTTACCTTGCGTCAAAAGAAAGGTGATCAGCACTAAAACGTTCACTGTCTGACGTTATGTGAATAGATTTACTTTTGCAATATACGAGGAAATTTCACCCTCAGAGCAATATGGAAGTGTTAATGAGCAACCGTTCGAGAAACTCTGCATTCTGAAGCACATGCCATGGATAACGGCTCAAGCTTGAACATGTTGTTTCTGAAGCAGAGCCTCCTTGCAAATGTGAGTTCTTTTCACTACACGCTCGCAGAGAATTTGTCCGCGTAATAAATTTTCGAGAGCGACTTCTAAGTACCTAGTGGATACAGACGAGAAAGTTCTCATGTCCCACAATGCAAAAAAGGACGGAGAATTATACAACTCGCATGTGGCAATGTTCCAAGGTCACAGATTACCGCGTACAATTTCGCTGTTGTTTGCAGAGCCCACGGAACTCGCAGTGGTTTCCTCCGACTTGATTCCTCAAAATATGTTTCTATATAATTTTTCAGCCATTCAAAATGCGTCAACCTAAATTGCACTACCAACTTCGAACTAGGTCGAGATTCCCGAACGCAAAATGAATTGGTGAACCACGTGTCCGTTGTCATAGACCTGCTGCACTCTGAAATTTCCTCCGAGTACACAATCCACCTACTGTATCATAATAAGGTATCACCCCTGTAGTTTCCAAATGAAATTTTATTTATGAGGTAAGGTAGATGCCATGAGGCTTTATTTTTCACCTTACGTCATTGCTCTAGAAGGAAATATTTGATTTCTTTCAGATTGTTTGCACTTTCAATCGATCCTCCTTTCAATGAAATAATTGCGCGCATTCAGAATTCTTCTTCTCCATGGGGATAAGTTTTCTGAGATATTCGGAGAATAAATTGGTTCCGGTATACGAAGAATATTACCAACTAACACTAAATTTAAAAATAAAATTTGCGAGGGAAAGTTTTCTGAAAAACTTCTTTAACAACTATTTTTAACGTCTTTCATTTATAATTACTTTTCGTGCGAAACTTCTCTTAAAATCACCGCGTTTCTTCAGTAGGTTTAGAAAATTTCGTCCTGAATTTTAATCTTCTTACTCATTACTTATTCGGTTTAACTGTTTTGCTATTAATTAAAAATATAATACGCATGTCTCAGAAAGAAGTTGAACTTGCTACGTTGAAGGTTCATGTAATTAGAACGTCAAAATTTCATAAAACAGTAAAACAAATGCCTGATTTTGAATTTTGAATCGTTATAGACGAGAATATTTCTGGCATGAATGTCTAAGTCTTCGTGATACTATCTTCCAATCTTTCGAAACCATTATTGAAACTCTCAATAACTCTTAAATCTGAAATTTCAAGATTTTGAAAACAACGAAATCTAGTTCCGACCATTATACAAAAATATTTTACTCTTACTAGATTTCCTCATCCCTCTTAGTAATCATAATAATATAATAATATTTGTATATTTATAAAATATGTCGGTAAATCATTTAAAGAACAATACCACCAAATTATATTTGATAATTTATTAATAATAAAATTAATAATAATAATGATAATAATAATAATGCCTTTATTAAATGGGGAGGATTGGACCATCTCACCCGTTCTTTCACTTAACTACTGGCATATATACATAATACGTAGAATAAGACATGAAAACAATATAACTGGTATTCAACAATTAAAATTACATATACTTTAAATTAGAAATATGATGAGGTACAAATATTAAAAAAAAACTTGAATTACAATTGAAATTACAAATACGAAACATTTTGATACAATGCTAATTATAATAATATTTCATAATATTTTGATCCGTTTTTGTATTAAGAATTGTTCATGAAACAAACCTTTGAAAATACGAGAGAATACAGATTGAAAGCAATAAAAAATAAAAATTTCGATAATACACTTTAAAAGAATTAATGTTATAAAAATATAGTTTTCCCTTCACAAATCATCAATGATTTCATTTCACATTATTCCTCATTTGACTTTATTTTTTAACGCACAATTGTCATTTATATTGCTATTGAAAGATATTTCTTAAAATCTTTTTGAAAACTTTTAAAAAAATTAAAGAAAAGAAATTTCTACTCGTCAAAAAATAACTACATTGGTTCGATAGAGGGCAAACAAAATGGCTCTCACATGGACAAAGGGTAATTTCTTCGAAGAGACGTGGCAATGATGTAGTGATGACTTAAAACCGTTATCAAAGAAAGCTTAGCAATCCTGAACATTTCTTTCAAACGTTAGTGCTAGAAGTCGGGCGTTCTGCCGACTGCATGGAGTGAAGGTTCTTTAACTCATGAAGTCTCGCGTAACTTGAGGGAAACCAGAAACCCGCACTCTCTTAACCACGACATCGACCATGGAAGAGGGAAATTTACAGCCCAGTAGCTGGGACGGGGCAGAAGGAATTAACGGGAAAAACAGCGAAGTAAACGGGGAGAGAGAAAGAGAGACAGACACACAAAGAGGGAGAGGAACTTGCACAAATTCAATATTTCTTCATCGAGAAGAGCCAACAACCTTCAACACCATAGAAGTAAATATTGTAGGTGCAGTGAAAATGAACTAGTCATCTTTGACTAGTGGTCTAGATAAATGATTGTGCGCACGAATGTTAATTGGTGGTAAACCCATTTTACAAATTTTGCTATTTAAATTCTCTAAGTTTTATATGAAGTTAACCAAGAAATTAGTTTAAATTCTGAACAAGAATAATATGTATTCAAGAAATTTTAACTATAATTGACATTCATCCAATGCGTCATCTAATTACATTTGACCATTATTCGATGAGGATTTTCAATTGATTTATTTATATGTAGGTTCAATTATTATTATACTTTTCTAGAAAATTTTGAAAACTATTATTATATTGCGCAATTTTGTTCACTTGTCAAAAATATAAATGTGTAAAGTTGTATAGTTCTCGATACATGTGTGTGAGTGGTCATGGTTTTTTTTGTGGGTAAACACGTGAGAGTAGTTGAAAATAAAATCAAAAATCTAGTAAAAATGGATAATATAATATACCGAATAGGAAATTGCCACAGTGCTAACTGTAATAATTTAAATTCCGCTTGAAATTGAAGTGAAGTGATGGGTTATTGGAAGAAAACGTTTTTAAAGAAAAAAAATGGTTACTGTAAATTCTTTTACGTTACGCCAATGATTTTCTCGACGATATTTACCTACAATATTCATTCAAATGAAAATTTGACTTCTTGAAAAGTTTGCAGAAGTTATTGTTAACTTCGAGCTTTCATTTAGGTTTTGAAATGGAGCTCTCCATAATAGACCACAAAACAGATTTTGCCTTCGTAAACTTCATACATAAGCGACGACTCTAGAAAGGACTAACATAGTCTGTTGGAAACCCATTTTTAGAGAAAAGTCACGTCAGTTTTCTCTTTAGATCTTCAGACGTCTCAGACAAACAACATTACGAATTCCTTCATGACCTGACAGTCTACAATATTTATCTTTGATCTAGAAGAGATGTGACATCGCGATAAGATAGAAAACTTGTTTGGCGCTCCCGCGACATTTATTCGGTGATCGAGGCACTTCTCCTTCTCTTTAATATCTTTACATTTCCGTGACTGGAATATGTTTTTGTTCTTTTCACGGCCTGGCATACTAATTTTTAAATATATTTGTTTAATATTACATTGTAAATATCAGAAACGATACATTCATGCTTCTGTAACACTCAACTACCTACTGTTAGGAAGCAAATTCCAAAACTCTTTAAGGTTTATATATATATATATATATATATATATATATATATATCTATATATATATATATATATATATATATATATATAGAGAGAGAGAGAGAGAGAGAGAGAGCGTTTACTTTAACTTAAGACAACTAAATATCTTATGAAAAACGCGTCGCATGAAAAAAGTGTTCCAGAAGAGAAGCTAATATTTTGAAAGAGACTACCTGTACTAAAATTAGCCACCCGCTCTACCTCCCAAATGGGTGGGGCTGGAGTCAACTATTTAATTTCAAATAGGAACCCCCCCCCTATTTTTATTGCACATTCCAATTCTACGACAAAAATTAATTAAGGTTTTTCTGAATTTTTTCCCTTCGTGGCATTTCGAGATATTGTCTTGCCTTTAGTTAAAGTATTCCCTGTATTCCTCAGAATACAAAAGATGATTTTATACTGAAATTAAAATAAATCAGTAAAAGCAAACACCTCAATTGTCCCAATCTAAAAATGATATCGAGGTATATTTTCACTAATGTATGTCGAAATATACGGCACAACATAAAGAAACTTGCCCTGAAACTCAACTTCGCAAACACTCAACTAATATAACTTAAGAGGTTCTTGCTGGCGACGTAGAAAATTAGTAGCCAACTCATTGAAATCGTCTGGAAAACAGTTAACAATGAACATTCCGGAATTTTTACTCCATTTTTAAGAGCAAAAACGAAATCCTTTTTATTTCGAAAAATAATCAAGATAACAAACTTTTTTTTTCTTCGAGACATGAATAACATTAATTAAAATGTTCTATACGAGAGAAAGTATTTGCACATGAAGAAATGGTAAAATACGAAAGTGAGGTAATTTTTTCACTACATGAAAATTACATCATCGTTGCAACACATTGCCTAGCTCCGTAGAAGTGGATTCTTTCTTAAAGGGGAAGCGAGATTTTGCAGTTTGGTTGGTAAGGAAGCGACTCAATATTTAATTCGAAGTTTAGTTCATTAAAATTTCAAAAAAATATTTTAAATCGGGTAGCTTGGATGAAAATAAAACTAGCTTGTCACGAGACGATGTCATGACACTAGTTCTTGAACACGTACTCGATCTATACGAGACAAAGGTAATGAAGGTGGAAATTTATATAAGTGTAGTGTTGAGGAAGAATGGAATATTATTTCATTTTTCCAAACACAGTACTACTTAAAAATAAACTAAAGGTGGTGAAATTAAAGACGAATACTCAAGGAATGTTACGTATTTCTACAGGTTAATGTAGGTCAAATAATTCAAAATTCTATATCACCTTTGTTTATATTACAATTAATTTCTATATTAGTGTTATGAATAATAGCAACTAGTAACGTCAATCTATTTTGTTACAAAGAGTTTATTTATGAAGGACCCACCATGGGCGTGTACGCCCAGAACGTTGTTAACAATGGTAAACAGGACAAAAACAGCTAATAATAACTTAAATACCACTTCAGAATGTCCTATGAGGTTTACCGAAAATTAATTTAAAAATAAGTAATGGTGTTTTCTTGCAACATCAAAACTTTTCATCTATTTATAAGACACATAAAGTAATTTATTTTCGAAAGTAACTTCTTTTTTCACGAGAAACAAAATTGATATAAGCATATATTAATGCATCTATTCAAACTAAATTTAGACGATTAGAAGAATTACATCTCTGTCGGTAGAATACTTTAAATGTCAAATAAATCTCGTAGTTTGTTGACTAGAACAGAATGGGATACAAACATTTTCATTCTGGCACAAAATCCATCACATTCGCAAACTGCAGGCGACACATTGAGCTCGCTTTGAAATACTTTCCAACAACTACACGGTCAACTGAAAGTAAACAGCGGCAAGGACGATTTCGGTGACCTTAATCGTAGATGGAGAGGGAGCTACTGATGAGAATTATGCAACAGATAAATGACTTTCGTTGCATTTCCGAGCTCCCAAAATATTTTATCACCTATCCTGTTTATTTGCTTTACAGTTACACAGTAAAATTTATCTTCGCCTACGCATACTTACCTTCCTTATCATGATAGTCAGTAAATTTATATATTTTAAATTAAAACAAATCTCGAAAAAATAACTTAACCGTCAGTAAAATAAATAAGAATATAAGGCACGACTTAGGGATACATACGCTCTAGACTGACAATTTATTTCTGCCCAATGCATCTGAGACAATGTCCTACCTTCGTCGATGGTTCTTTCACCTACACCAACATGCGAGACCTCAAGTTTCAGAAAAGAAAATGTTTTCTAAAAGTTGAGCAAATTATCATATTACTAATTTCCCACAGGGGTTAGGCCTACTTAAAGAACCCAAGATTATATTCTTATCTAATAATGTGCTCAATATGAATGAGTCGAGCTGGTGTTTCATGATAATTATTTCATACATTCTTGCTTTATATTATTAAATTAATTACCATGTATACATTCAAAAACGATAAAACACTTTCATTGCTCCACCTAAAACTGGCACCCTAGACTGTAGACAATTCAGCGTGAGTGGGCCCTGGATGAATGCTATTCGTTCAATATGCAGAATTTTTGATACAGTAAATACAGCAAATACTTTCCACATGTTCATAAAAATTGAAAAATAAGATTTCGTTTTGTTTCATCCAGGTGAAATTTCATACTAGCTGTGTAAAACCGGCTTTCAAGAAGTTCACTATGTAACAAGCGTATCCTGATGAATGAAACATTATGCAATACAAGACAAAGGTGTTCAGGTTGTGACTAATGCCATGAAAGATGCAAAGCGAAATCCAATGAACATTCCTTGAGGAGCACGGAAGTGCGATGAAAGCCATTTATCTGCATATTATGTCTTTAGGGAATATGCGTTTCAAACCAACCCTCCAAATGGAGCAAATTTTGTATATATTTTGAGTTTCTAAAACAAGCTAAATCAGTTAAATATTGGATTTTCCTAATACTAACTGAATGTGCATTGACGCTTAAATTTAACGGTATATCGAGAGTGTATCGGTCATTCACGACGCTTGGCCTCGAGGGGGCGGAAAATGTGTCGTGGAACAAAATGTACACAGAGAAAATGACACCACTTATCCTGGAGAGGTCTACCCAACTTTTTTAGTTTTCAATATTTAGACGTTTGGTAGAATTTCGGTTTGTCTTCTACAAAAGCTATCCTGCTTGGTATCATTCACATAATGCCTAAGCAATAACAACTAGTGATGACTCAGATCACAGTACAATTGCAGTAATATTTGAGACAGAAGATGTGTGTATATATATATATAT
>NNCF01126922.1:1067842-1096125 GCA_002313205.1 Laupala kohalensis | reverse complement strand
TATATATATATATATATATATATATATATATATATATATATATATATATATATATATATATATATATTAGTTTTATATCTGAGAAGAATCGCTGTCAAATAAAAATCAAGCAAGAGTAATTGGTGAAAAGAGGAAAAGTTTACCTAGATTTTCGATAAGGAGTTTTCAAGAAAATAAGATTTATGAGGTAATTGTTGAATACAAAATCCACATAGAAGTCTGGAATCGCTGCTTTGAATATGAATATAATATGTTGGCAGATCTATTGATTCGACACTTCATTACATACACATTTTCCATATTTAACTCTCAACTTCCGAGTATCTACTCGTGGAAGAGTGTTTGCGTCAACAGCCAGGTGAAAATTGCTACGGACTGAGACTCGAACCCTGGACCAAAACAATAATAGTTTGAACATTTACCGATATTAACTACTGTATCTCTTAATGGATGATGAAGACCAAACAGTTTTTTACAAACTTTTATTTAACACTAAGTTCGTATGTATGCAAGTTGTCCGTGCCTTTCAAAATGTTTGGTTGATCTTTCGGCAACTTCCACGTTTCAGATAGAGATGAAATTTTACAGATATTTGTGAATCGTGTGACAATAATTAATAGTACAATTAAGCTGATCTCAATATGGAGATTGGAGGTACATCGTATATTGTATAAATGATTGTCTGATTGTCATTGATTACAAAACGAAAATATTGCGTTTTGGCCAGAATTTTATATCTCTACTTCTCCGCTTAATTGATACTTGTAAGATGGATCAGTTAATTTTAGAGTGTAATTGTGCAGCGTCATTGTACTAAGTTACTATCGCTTCTAATTTGCAATCTCCTTGGTTTGGGCCCTTGATCGGAATTGATGGGATGGTCCCTTCCTTGCTTCCGGAGAGTAAATTAGTTTATTTCCTCCACGTGGTCATACGCAGTTTGTAACTGCTTTTTTGTCAATAAAGTTTGTCGTCGAAACCTAACAGATAAAGAAGAGAAATAAAAATTCTTGGTGGTAGGCACGGGAATTTCCTGATGACAAACGGTCGGACAGTGGAGTTTGTCCTCTTTTGAAAAAAAACAAACAACAAATTCTAGTACTACTAACCATAAAATAAAATGAACGTATTATTAACAAGCTATTATTTTTAAAGTTCTTTACCAAAATGTAAAAATAATGTTCAGTAAAATTAAAGATAAAAAAATTATAACTGAAAAAAGTTCTTTCTTTGGTCTATCATCAATAGTGCAAGAACTTAGAACGTACATAATCGTATATTCTTTCAAATTATGAAATCTAAATTTTGAAAGATGGAGGCGCCAAACTTCACAAACTGTAATACTACTTTAATTTTTTAAATATAAGCCTTGTAACATAGCAAGCGGTTCTACATTATTTCCCATAATTTTATCCAAATATTAAAGTTATAATGAAATTTTCAGTGTACATCCAGTAACAGCGGATTTTTATTCTTCATTGCTGAACCAATAAACCAACTTAGCACTAACAAAGAGAAACGGTAGAGAATTAATTACATCAACACTAAGAATGCAAGGATTTCTATTAGTTAAAACGCAATGTTTCCTACTTTGCCTGATGGCGTCATGCATTGTTCATATTCAGTAGGCACTTAACAGTACCTGATTTCCTACGTTGCTGTACCATATTATAACAAATTTTACTTAATTTGTTGTGATAACTAATATAAAATACAACTTGCCATACGTTGGAGCCAATTGTAACTAAATTGGAACAATATAAAGGTCGAAGGTATGATAGATGATATTGGAACAATAACATTTTATTAAACAGTAATTAAAAAATAGTTCATAATGAATTGAGACTTTCTGGTGAAGAAAATCTAAACAATAGAAGATACAGACTGAAATTATTCTCTTGAATTTACGTAGTCAAATCAACCACATTTGCATTCAATAATCAAAGAAAAGAAGCAAAATTTACAAAATTATAAATAAACTTTTGGAATATCGTTTAATAGTTCAATATATAATAATTGTCTTATAACATTACCACTTAGTTCTTCAGTCAAATCAAACGTATCCACGTTTACTAATCAAGCGAAAGACAACTTAATGCTTACAGAATACTTAACTACATTTGGTAATGCTGCTTAATAGCTGAAACATTATTATGTTTATTAAGAAAATTAATTCTTGATAACATGTAATAACAAAGGCTTGACTTCCTCGTTGACGCAGAGAGGTATATAGTTCTCAAATTACATACGCCAAAATCAGTGGCGTCAGAGTAATTGGAAGCAATTTACAAGTTCTAAAGAAACCTCGGAAGAAATGCATCATACTCAGCTTGCTCATCGGCTGGGGCAAGGCTATCTGATTGGAGGCGCTGACAGGTATGGCGTGACATCAGTAGCCGGTAATTTGCAGTGACAATGAGCTATACGTAACTGAACTAGCACCAGGAACACATGGTAAGGACCGTCACACAGTGCAAACCATGGCCTCTACATAAAGGACGTCACGATAACCAGGCACTCCGAAATCACCGAAGACTGCACAAGCCAAAATTCTTTCAATTTTTAACTGTCACTCAACTTACTTTGACCTGATTGTCATTCAGCCATTCTCTCACTGATTTTACCACTCAGAAAAATTGCCGACCGCCGAGCTCTGTTTATATATCTGAGGAAGCCGGTATAGACTCGCTGAGCAAACCAGTGTATTCTCGCTAAGCAAACCGGTATAGACTCGCTGAGAAAGTCGTTATAGTCTCGCTGAGCAAACCAGTATAGACTCGCTGAGAAAGCCATTATAGACTTGCTGAGCAAGCTGTTATAGACTCGCTGAAGAAGCTGTTATAGACTCACCCAGCAAGTGAAATTTATTTTAAAATAAAAATGCCCCACAGCTTGTCCCAGCACCAATTCCAGTTGATTAAAGTAGTATTTTTACAAGTTTACTTGACCAGCACATATCTATCTTTCTGCGCTGGAACTACAACCCATAGTTCCTGCGATAATTAAACAATCCATACATGTATAATTTTCCACTCTACATTCACTCATACATAGAAGAATTGTATTTACAACTTTACACTACTTAAGCATATAGATTAAATTAAGTTCATGTTTAAATCCTTTGGAATACACCATTATCGCTTTCTGGACAGATCTAAAGGATGATAAAGTTACTAGGTTTCTTGATAACAAATAACGACCAAGTTATTTTGAAAATGTGTAAACATTGAACAGAATTTCCTGAGTAACGATTCTTTTAATATTAATGACTATGATATTCTATAATAACACAATGTATGTATNTATATATATATTGAAAATTGGCAAAATATTTAATCTAACAACATAATGACCATCTGAGAAATAACAAGTTCTACTATATCGAAGAAAATCATTAATATAATACTTGTGACACATTAAGTCAAAATTTCTTTTTATTGAGTTTACTTAACTTGTGTTAAACTGAGGTAAAAGCGAGGTATTTTATGAGTGGTTTTTATAGGCTTCGTTAAAACACTTGGTCGTTTTGCTTATAGGAGTAACAGGTTACCTGTTAATTAGACCATTATTCCCTCAAATATGTAACATGTTTAGGAAGATGAAAATACAATAATTACAGTGTATTGTGCACTAGACGCACTTAAATTATTCAAAGAATTATCGACTCATTGTTATCTCTTTTTACAACATGAACTCTAATGACAACACGCAATGCCTTCAGTGGTGAAAGGAAAAATGGTATCAATCACTCATTTCCATCGCTGTTTTGCTACCACAACTACCAAAACAAACGGTTGCCTCACAAGTCAAACTAGAGCTGCTGAATCTGCGGTTAATACGAGAGTTATGGTATGTCCCACAATTCCATCTAACAGATTTTACCATGGAGTAAACAGGCGACCTCAACCCAATATTTAAAAATAAGACGTCTATTCTCTTTACCCNCCCCCCCCGAATTTTACTTTAAGATCAATGGTTTTAGTTTTTTAATTGTCCCTTCAGAGATAATTGAAAAATAATTACAACTGCAATACACATTTCAATATTATTATTTGAATAGAGTGGAAGAGTCACTAACTTGACGGATTGATCGTGTATGTGGGAGGGGGTGAGGAAGATGGGGCAGCGCTTGGCTTGAGTTTGCTCCAGTGCTCGAAAAAGTTGGGAGTATATTCGAAGAATTCTTTTATCTCGAGTGTCATTGTAGTTCATGACCTTGAATACATTTAACAAATTATCAAACTCGGATCTCGGCCAGACACGTCAAAATCGCTCAATATATTAAAACGACTTGCATGTAAGAATTAATAAAATAACAAAGAAGTATTTCTTTGCATTGTACTTGTAGAATTTGTATCAAGGGTAACGTAAAATAATCATATTTTCTTTTCGAATGGAATTGTATATTTATCTCGACTGAATATGAAATGGGATTTAGATAATAAAATCATTTTATCATTTTTTAATTCAGCTTTTCATTAAATTTTCAAAATATTGGACCAACTTAACTATATGGTCCAACGCCATATATATTCTTCGGATATCCTTTCGCGAGTGCAGTTACCTCCACCATCGCCTCCATCTTCACACTTCAACAGATTTTCTTAAAACGGAATCACCGGGACTAACAAACCTTACATCGCCGACTGTGACCGAACAATTGTTTATAATTGTTCATGGCTATATTATAATTAACATACCCTAACATACTAACATATACGGTGGCGGAGAGAAGAAAATAGTGCGGAACAATATTTCCTTATAACTACCGTATATATGAAGAGCGAAGAATACGGCTTATATTTTCGGAACCGCAATAATATTTGTAGTATTATAACATTAATTATTTTTTCGAACCCTTGTTGGACCAACTCCTTAAGTTTGGCGAAAATGTTGAATGTTCCAGGATTGAGAAGCATAATTTGTTTGGAAAAAACCACGGAAAAAATTGGCTTGAAGCATTATTCTGAGTGAAAACTTGAAGTATTAATTTACTCTTCCGGTAAAGTTTCAATAAATGCATTATTGGGTTGGGTTTTACATTCATTACACATCAATCGCAATTTCATTTTTTGGAATAATTATTGTGTTAAATTCACAAATTTGGTGCAAAATGTTTAGAGAAGGCATTATGTGGCGGTGTGAGTTGCGTTTAGTGGAATATTTGGGATACGAAAGCAGCAATTAACAAGAGTTGTGGACTGTAGGTTTCGGGCAAAGCTATTCAGAAGCGACGATGACATAAATGGGTAATGGTTTTCAGCTAGTTATGATAGGCACTTCTCCCGCCTCCATCTGAGATATACAGACTTATTTATGAATTGGAGCAATTCCAAAAAAGAAAAAAAACGCGTTATCTTCACTCCCACTTTATCCGGAAAAGTAATATATTTGATATTGTGGCAGTGAAGAGTGGAAACAATAATTGAAACTAATATGAACGGCATTGTAAATTTAACGTAACCTAACTGCTACGCAGAATATGTATCCGTACAATTTTACGCTGTCGTGGCAGTCTATACAGAATCTTAAAAAATGCAAATTATATTTTAATAAACAGAGGTCTTCTGGATTAATTAATGCAAAAGCTCACACATCTCTTCAAATCTGTGAGTGTCTTAAAAGTGTTCCAATTTTCTTTCTCCATCAAAGTATTTGTAGACAATTATAGGACTTCGATATTGAGCCCAATGTCCTCCAATCTCGTATGTTTTTGTTTAAAAGTGATATAATGGTACGCGACATTTCACCAATATTACGGCTAGAAATGTATGGTAAATTAGGTAAACAACATTTCAATTCTCCTTAGACACAAAAAGACTTCAGTAAGATATAAAAGTACCTAACGCTATGCATCCACATGAGATCAACTGGCACCATAATTTAGCAAACACTAAAACAACGAACTGTTCTCTATAATATTTTTTAAATATATATGTTATGATAATTTCCTTGAAAACGAAATGGCAATTATATGTAATTATTACACAAAATCTACATACTAATGAAAGTAGAGCAAGTTTCAACTGTCTAAATGCGTGTTGTGTCTTATCCTGGTTTCTTTAACTCTATTAACCTACAACAGGATGGTACCTATTAAAATCAATATATGAGCTATATTCTAAAAGGTATGTTGCAGAATGCAGAGTACATTTAGATTCTCTTCTAACACCAGTACTATGGAGTTACAAAAGGAGAATTAATTTCGTACGAGAGGATAATTGTGATCAATTTACTAATCAGTCTCAGTTGCACGTCACGTATACGACTCGTCGATATGACACACAATGTGGTGAATGTAACTCGATGACATGTACACAATAGAAGAGAGAATGACTGTCTCATAAATTACTTCAGCAGTCTCCGATGGTCACGAGATTCCAAACATGTACACGTGATTCACAAGTGTAATTTAGGAAATGTAATTCTCTAGAAATCAGCTCTTTAAAAATTTAGTGGTTTCCATTTCATGCTGAATTATTTATATTTCCTGTTTTCTAATAAAATTCACTACAAGAACTATTTCATTAGCTTACATATTTCGGAGAAAGCAGTGATTATTTGAAGCTTATTCCTTTTCCTCTCAACAATAAGAGTTTAGTTTATGCAGTTATGTCTCCTTTAAGTTAATTTAGTAGCTAAATTAAGCTGTATTTCCCTTTTTCTGGAGGAAATTATATGATTTATTTATTAATTCTGTTTTCATTATCATTTATGGATTTAATATTTCAGCGCAAATTAAATTCTCATATGCCAGCAGTGCTGAACTGGTAGCGTCTTCTTTTCCATCACACTGCTAGATGGGAAAACGTGGCTTCGATACTCATTGGGACGAAATGCCTAAAACGAGTCAATTTCTCACAAATTTTAGATCTCATGCCCTTGTTGATACCCAAGTAATATTCAGCAATAAAATGAAGACAGTGATGGGTGGTAAGGCGAACAGAAAAGGAATCGAACCGTCAACGCATCTCTCTAAGGACAGAATAAAATACCAGTGCTCTCTTACGCTTGTTAGATCCAATTAGAGATATTCCACTCACCAGTTCCCACGAGTCTACCATCCCCTATGAAGTGAAACATTCTATTTATAAGGATAAACAATGCGAAAGATGATTCTTTCGGTTTATGGTTTCAGATGTTGAAAAAAAACAACAATGTTTTATAGAGCATCAATTTAAAACAGTATTTTTAATACATACGGAAAGGAGATATTTTCCAATAACTGTATCGGGTATTATTGACATATTACATAGAAAATGTTGGAGAGATTTAAACAATATCTCCTCTCTCTATATATTTACAATCGTAATACTACAATAATTTGTTCTATTAAAGTACAAAATACAATTGCATTATATATTATAAGGCAAATGAATTTATTAAGTAGTATAAACACAGATAAGGAATTAGTTTAAAACTTTTTTACGAAGTATATAAATGAAGAATTTTTTCCCCTAGTTTTTTTCATACGAGAAAATACTATAAATGTATTAACAGAAATTATTCTATTTCAGTAAAATTATAGTTACGAGAGACTGGGACAGGTTTTCGTACATATTTTCGTTTCGCTTGAATATTTTTTTCTAGGTACACTACAAATTTACAGAAATTTTTAATGTAGAACTCTTTCGCTCATCAGTACAACTCTCGATGTAATAGTATTATTCATTGTTCTTGCGTTTCAACAATCTCTTGGCAATAAAGAAGAATGCATTTCAGGAATCATTGGATGAAATTCTCTCCCAGAAGAAAAACAGATATTAGAATGAATCGATGGATCATGCATTACAACCTTCGAATTGCATCATTGATTCTGTTATACGGATAAATATATTGATTTTTGAGAAGTATTAAATTTGCCCAATTTTGCTACGAAATCCCATCTTTTCTTTTGACTTCGGAGCTGAAACAGCTTCGAAACATTCTTATTTTTTAATTTTAAATGATTTTTTAATTGTTTGTTGTTGATACAATTCTTATAGTTTCCGTGAACAAGTAGTTGCCTTAATGAAACTAAGAGTAAAAAAACATGTCTGCATTAGTGGCAAATTTAAAACAGAAAGGTGCACTAAGGGGTATGTGAAATTCGATGAATAATCGAAGATGGTTGCTTGATACCTACGGAGACATTCAGAGGTTCGTCTAATGACCCTTCAGTAAATGCTTTGAATACAGTGGCGGTTCCCTTTGATTCGCTGTTTCTATACATTTCTCTGATCTGCGGTTTGCTTCCCAACATAAAAGCGGTTATAGGGGACGCTACATCAGTGTCTTCAGAATGTTAATGGTTTCGGCTTTTTTCATTGAAAGAGATTTGGTGGGAACAATGGCCTGTTTTCGAAAGAAACGTTGAATGGAACGCTTATCTTTTTAATTTCTCGAATAACGAACACAAAATGTTAAGTTTCCAATTCATGTGTTAATGAAAACTCCTTAGTCCTAATTTTCGTAAGAACCAGAAGACTTTTCCCATCAATTGATAGCTATCTCAATATTCAATGAAAAAGAAAAAGACAGCTCTGTAGAGTAATAATTTTGTCTTAGAAATTTTAAAAACTACTTTTTGATATATCACGAAATTAAAAAATATTCTTTAAACACGTAAAGAAAAATTAATATTATTGGATATAATTTAAATAATCACGAGAATACATCTCCTGAAAATCGTTTCTTTTTTTTCTAATCTTTTGTCTCTTATCTGTTCATGTTCTTTTTTGAGAATGCTGTTCATATGCCTTTCAACATATCAGTTTTCGATTTAGCAGAATTGAACATAATACGTCTATCTTCGTCTTTTCCTTATTGCATCATTTACATTTACGGTATTGGTGGGGATGCAGATTTAACTATCAGTTTTAATAAATATATATTATTTTAATATGAGATGGAAGTCCTCCGAATTTTGTATGGAATTTTAACAAATTTGAAAACATGAAATAAATTCGTCAATTTAAGGAATTTTTAATGTGCAGTATTAATATTTAAAAGCATGTTTAGCTTTAGTGCAGTCATCTTGAACATTACATTCAGTTTGGCTGTTCGGAGTACAAGTGAGTCAAGACTCGCAATCTAAATTGTCGAGAAAAATACGTGAAGTTTTTAAGAAATACATAATTACAGGGAAAAGTTAATATTGTTTGAAAACGTCATAATAATTGTTCGATGGTTCTTAAGGAAGTACACTTAATATTAATTAAGAACATATTTGAGTGCTGTTGTTCGTATAATACTCTACATATAAAATAATTTGTGTGGTTTGATTCTTTAGAGCTCTAGATAGTATGTTATGGTGTTTTCCTCTCCTTTATTACTTTCAGATTATACTAATACGATAGTAAGCAAACTGCAATTCTCGTAATTACGATAATACTAATAATGGAGGCGTGGAAATTGTTTTTTTATTGAAGAATTCTTTATCAACTGCACATGAGTAAAAAACATCTTTTAAGACAAAATGTATCTTTAGTAGACTAATTGTGCTATAGTTGACATTTAAAATTCTAAAATAGTTTTAAGGGGCGGAACGATTATTTTGTGTTCAACTGGGGATAATGTTTTTTTCTACTTATATTACTCCATTTTTCACATTCGTTTCCGCTCTTAATTGACTTATTCATTTTACTGTCACTCTCATCTCTTGTTTTTTCTTACTTAGGAACAATACCCTGAGTAATAATGCTAAATATTTAGAGAATGGGGATATTTTTTATGAGAATGACCGTTCCTAATTTAATTTATTGGAATCATACAAATGAATTGATACTTATCAAGTAAAAATCACGATAATATTAAATAGATAATATGAATAGATGGTAAGGAGAAAGGTAGAAATGAAGTATACCACACGCCAATTCAGTAATTTTTATTTAATCTGCATTTAAAGCATCCCAATATGAAGGTGGAAATCGAATTAATATCAATATTAATGAAATAAAATACGAAAAAATGGTTCTGATAGTTACGTCTACTAGATTTTTTATGTATTGTTATAATATCATTTCATTTATTACATTTTATTAAATAAACCAAAACTTGGAAAAAATACACAAACGTTGATCATACACCTCGATATTAATGCTCCTGAATAACCCAGAGTATGAGTCTTCTTTCTCAGAGAAGCATATTTTTTATTGTTTACATCATTAAATAGTTTACGTTAAATCCTTAACGTTATAAATTTAGGCATAAGATCTAGGTACCAGTATAACGACCGCCAACTTTCAGAAAGCCTTTTCTGAGCAAGTCGGCTTGAACGGCTGTTTCAGAAGGGGATGCACTCAGTCAAGCGCTCCAGGTACGTAACGCAGTGTCGTACAGTCGCCAAGTTACGGGTAAAGGTTTTCGCTGCCACCAGCTCAGTTTTCCGAGCAAAAACAAAACATACAAAAATCAAATTAACAATAATGAATTTAATTACAAATAAGGATAAAATTGAGTTTGACTTATCATGAAAAACAGTATATGAAAGTTCTGGGATACTATAACTTTACATTGGAAGACCAAGTGAAAACAAACAAACAAACTTTAAACAAAATTTACAATTATTTGAAGCAGCTTGTATATACCATGTAAGGTGTTTCAAAATACTCTTACATCCCTACCACAACCAGATTTACCCAGTAATCCAATTAAACTAGATCTATATGAGATCTTCAAGACATCTCAACTCTATGCATATCTCAACTGCAAATTCTCCACTGAGAATTTTATTCGAGGATACCGCAGAAACTCAAAGCGTTAAAACGCTTACACGGTGACCATGGATCGGGACACGGCATACAGCCTGAGAGCACCCCTCTACGTGTGACCCGCCGAGGCTACCTTCACTCCGCTGTATACAGAATGTATCCGTGAAGATGTTACAAACTTTCAGGGATGATGCAATTTTGAATATTTGTTGTAAATGTAGCAGCTTGTGAAACTTGTGCTGGTAAACGGCATTAAATGAGTAGAATTTTGCTTATAACTTTTGACTCGATTGTTTCCGGAATATGGTTCCTTATCTCAAATTTATCCATTTGTTGGTAACATCACGGTTACATCTGTATAAGCAGGTGACCACGTGACGATACCTTCAGGCGTCGCTTGAGCTGACGACACTGTCGTATTGGGGACATCACTTTCTTGATCAATAGAAACAAATGATATCATGAGTTCGTTGTTTGTATATTTTTTTTTGTGGGGCTTTAGGGCTCGTCAACATCAAAGGTCATTAGAGCCCTGTTGTTTGTATAAATACTCTACGAAAATGACAAAATAAATTTTTGCTAATACAAAACAAATCACCAAATTACATTTGTGTTCTCCTGCGATCAACGGTGGTTACTGAAAACATCCACCATTTTATATGAAAACTTTTTTTTTAATTTGTGGGCTAAATACAAAATAACGGTGAGATTTTGCTCAATGTATCCCACAAACAACGTAGATTTTTTTTATTTTTAACTTTTAATATGGATGAAACAGGGTCTTCTTCATTTATTGAGGATGTATGCATATAACATTGTCACTTTTAACGTACTAACATATTCGAGATATAAACATCTGACTTTTCATAGCTTTATATTTAATAATGTAAACATAAACAAGTTATGTAAGTATCTAGTTATATCGCAGTATATAAGCTAACTAAAATGAAGGAAACATTAGTATTTTAATTTTTATGTATCTCGAAATTGGTGTCATATATGGAAAGTGTTCTAAATGAACAACAGACATAAAGCAAATACATTTTCACGGTCTTAAATTTTTTAACTTATTTATAAACCGTTTTGTGGGAAACCGTGTTAATCGAATGAAGTCAAGACCTGTGAGACATTTGCATGATTTAATTTTACTCTGGTAACTTTCGGAGATTTTTGTTAAAACTATAGAATGAGTTGTTTACATATCTTCTAGACTTAATATTTAAGACACATTAAACTAATACTTCTTAAAATCCATCAGAAAATTACGACTGCGATAAAAAAGAAATTATTTTAATATTGTTCATCATTAAAATCTTGCAGAATGAACCACATACAATAGACAATTAATACTAGAATAAAAAAGTGTCATGAGAGTTGGAAACTTCATTGAAAGCTCTGACATGTAATTGCAAAAAGTATGGCTTTTTGAACGTATCCAGTTATTTGATCGGAGGAGAGCAGGAAAAGAATAGATTTGCGGAAATATTGATTGTGGAATTGTTAAAATAATACGCCCTTGAAAGAGGTAATCCTTTATCAAAACTGAAAATGGATTGTGCACCATAAGATGACTGAGTTTAAGAATGAATGAAAGGCAGATGAATTCAACTTTGTGACATCTAGCTTTCGCTATCTGCTCCATCTCTGCACTCTCTCCTGAGGATAACCTGAATCTGCTTCTTTCTCTTCCCGGTGCTACAAGAGGGTTGGTGACCAAACGTCAGACGACGCGAGGTGTTAGACAGAGCCAACCAGCTAATGCTCGAGTGCGAAAAGCACTCTCGTAACAGTTGTTCCGGTATTCAGACACGGTTCTCCATTGCTCACTGCTGCTTTTGTACCAAAGTGTTATGTTCACTAGATTAAATCCTAGTATCAGTGACTTTTCGTAATTCTCCATAGTTTTCAACTCGATATCATGGTATAAACCTATTTGATGAAATAATAATATATCGCGGACTTGTTTTTCAGACTAAAATATTAATGGTGATATTATTAGAAGATATTTTGTGTAAAAACGGAAGCTATGTGGTTATTTATTAAATTATTTATAATTAAGTTTAATTGAAATGCAATATTTGGTTTATATATTCCAGTACAAAATGTTCCAATATTGAGTGCAAAGTAAGGCAAGTTGATTGTAATGTTAGTATGCCAACCAATCAGAAGATGTTACTCATGGTATTACTTTTACGTTCCTTCCGGCACACTGTTTGAAATTAGACAACCATAGCACTAATGATTTTTTTATTACAGCAAAAAGTTAACTAAATGCCAATCCTTATAAATACACCTTGGGTCCTTCAATCACTGCTGGTACCAAAACACGATCGATCTAAAGAAACGGAATTTTCAGCTTTCAAATTAATAAGTATTCATATTAAGCAATAAAAGTAATTAAGTAATAAAACACAGTAATAAAACGTGCCGGAAGATATATATTTGCAACAAGAGACGAAATTTTATCAGTTAAATATTCAATTTATATAACTCGTCGTGTGAAGTCAACATGGTTAGAAAAATCTCACAGCTATCTGAACCACAGACAGAAAGAGACGATGGAAGAAAGTACTGCATGCAAACTTGCAACACAAAATGCATCGTGTGAAGCAAAATTTACGTACGAGGTTGGTCCAGTGCGGGCACAAACATAAGCTAGGCAATTTTTGGTTAAGGAACTTTCATTTTTTGCGCCAACTGGTAGTCGCATCGTCGTATAAAATAACCTTTCTTTGCGGATACACTACATGAGCACACGCCTGTTCGTTGCGGGGAGATGTAATACGATCAAGTGTCAAAGTTGCGCAATGATATGAAGAAAAGAAGATATATTAGCAGACAACCTCGTATTGCAAATACTCGTATTGCAACAAGGAGGCTTTGGTCGAAAGAAAAGGAAAAAAAGGAAAATGAAATAAATTAACTACTGCAATATAGAGGAGAAACTGTACACAGTCAACTATCAGTAAATGTAATGTCAATGTTAGACTCTACGCAGAGCTTAACCCAGGCTGAGACGGAGAATCGTTTCTGAATCATCAAAACGAAACACCAGCAAATCGTCAAACATACATGGGACGTCATTGGGAACTTCATTTCCCTATCAAAAATAGAACAGAATATCAAATCTCATGTAGTTATTAATATATAATATTAACTAAAATACTAAAATAATTTTACTTTATGAATAACTTTGTTTTACCTGTAAAGGTGCTCATACACGATCAAACTTACTTGGCTACGTCGGGAGAATTTTTTGACAAGTCAAGTTTGAGGTACATGTGTAATTGTGCATATGTAAAGTGTGCGAATTACTATATTATTACAGCTAGCGAGAAATTTCATGTTAAATTAGTGTGACATTAATTGCTAGCACTATTTTCCCATAAAGGTGTGATCCGGTTGCTACAGTGTCATAAGTATGGTTGGGACATTATTTCTCTAAGGTCCCAGTTAAAGGACTGTATCAAGATAACAGGTGTAACGTAGTGACCACAGTGCAATATTTTTTTCTGTTACAAAACATATTTTTACTGCTATATTTACTAAAAATTATTTTCAAAGTAAACTTTTTATTTGAAACTCCTGACAGTGCCACGTCGTTTAAAAACAGTCGTGTTTTTTATTCACCGTAGATGTTACGCGCTCCGTCTCCATTCGTCCGTGTGCCCGCAGAACAAATGTGTAGAGTGGGTTGCGTTTTGTCACTTGTGCCATTGACCAACTATGCCACTTAAGTAAGGGATATCATCCCACCCCAATCCCTAGGGATCCAAGGGGTATTTCACCTCTTACCCTCACACTATTATCTTACATGTAATATGCCATATTTACACCATTTTGATTGAGTTTCCTCAATGCGTTTCAGAGTTGTGGTGGAATAATCTTACATGTGTGTAAATAAATTTCTTATTCGTCGTATTAATATTTTCCCCAATCTCTACTGTAATTAGATGTGTTTAATTACATCGTTAATCACCAGCTTATTGAGAAATTCTCAGGAAACTCGCGGTTGGCAGTGCATTAAATGTATAAAATGGCTCGACTGGCTGAGGTCGAAAGTTAGTACTCAATGTTATTAATGTAAACAAAACACTACAAACTTTTTCATTTTACAACGTATGTACAAATGATTAATATAAGGCATAATCTTTGTTTTTGTTTTTCAATATATGTTTTTGTATATTCTGTGCCGCGGGAAGTTGTAAAATAAAACTAGAAATACAGTTGCCAATAATGTGTCTTAATCTTAGAAAAATCTAATTGTTATGAATATTACTCCTAATAATCGCTCTAGCTCTGACCATAGAAATATAATTCTATGATTATTTATG
This sequence comes from Laupala kohalensis, assembly GCA_002313205.1. Taxonomy (NCBI): domain Eukaryota; kingdom Metazoa; phylum Arthropoda; class Insecta; order Orthoptera; family Trigonidiidae; genus Laupala; species Laupala kohalensis. The sequence goes on along the minus strand of NNCF01126922.1, from coordinate 1,081,100 downwards.
TGAATATATATTATACAAATTAGTTTGAAGACAAAATATAGCATGTACTTATTGTTTGAGAACCATACTTTCGAATCCACAACCAAACATAAGTGGAATAGAAAACGCAAAGTTCTAATACCATTATACGATGAACTCACGAGAAGAAATAAAATAGTTTTTTTACCCTATAACATAGGCGCAGAATAGAGACGTACAGAAGTTTCATTTCTCGAACACATTTCTTTGTATATTTCAAAACCTAACACACTTTGTCACCTACTTACGAGTTCACAAGTTTTCGGGTGATACTTTCCAGCAGGGGCGTTCGAATTCCAGTCACGTAGCTCTGCGCCGCTAGTTTGGAGAGGTGAATAAGAGCAAACGTCGTAGAACTCACACTGAGGAAGATCAATGAAGGTCAGAGATAAAGTGACATTTGACATTCATCTTCCTGGTTCAATGCGATATCCGGAGATCACTTCATGAACACAGAAAGGAATCAGTTCGTTCCATATTCAATATTTATTAATATCCATTCAATATTATCAAGATCAATATTTATTAAGTCTTCTTGATGAACAGTTCACGAATAATAATTCAAAATAACCTCCTTTCTTACTTTTCTAAATGCTTCTCGATACTTTTAAAGATTATATGGCAATACAGAAGGAAATAAATAACGTTGTCGAAAAATAATTTGTGTTTAATGCAAATGAAATGTGTTTTCTCTTGCCCAGTGCCATTCCTTAATCAGACCCTAATNAAATGTGTTTTCTCTTGCCCAGTGCCATTCCTTAATCAGACCCTAATCTCCTTCAAAAATGTATGTCAATTCACTGAAAGTAGTTTACGAATTTTCGAATACGTTTACACTTAATATTATGAGCTAGGTTTATTGAACTTACGTAAATACGTATGGCCTCGTAACATTTAGGGACAAAAGTTTGATTACTTGACAGTACACTCGAAATATTTAATCCATTATAATTGTGTCTGTAATGAGGTCTATTTCACTATCATTTCACGAACGACGAGTATTATATTTTAACAACGCGTGCTGCGGAAAGAGGCTGATTTTGGTTTAATTTGACGTTTCTATCAGTTGTCCACATGAATCTACGAGTACGTGGCGAATCGTGAAAGTGATTTATTAACATGATCAACATTAATAATGTGCTCATGTTTAAGAAGTTTTTTCACGTATTAAGAATTTCTTTTCAAAATGTCTCACTGAGATCAGTAACAAGTACTTTAAATATTTTTCTTGTTTATTTTAAAGGTATCGAGCTATTTGTTTAAACTCATGAAAATCGCGTGGCACCTGGAAGTTGTCGAGGAATTTCAAAATAATATTCACATATATGAAAATAAAAGTCTAGATATTGTAATATACTTTGACGACATGTGTAAATCACGAATAAGGGTCAACTGTATTCGTTTAGTTTCTCATTTAAGAAACTTGATTCAATTTTCTTGTTCTACGCTCCTCTAGTATTAAAATTTGCATTCAGGATCCACAATCAGCAAACATATTAATGATACCAAAGAAATGTGATACTTTAACGTTCCAGTTACAATGTGAATACATCACTGAAAGCTTATTCTCTCTTAATTTGATGCAAATTATATGCATCGTCAATTTTCACAGAACAATAGCTCTAGTCCTGGTTTTCCGCATGATGTGTATTCAACGCCCACATTTTAGCATGCTTCCCGTCCTATGATCATATGTTTTGTATGCAATACATGCTTAGTATTTCAGAAAAAATAGAGAATTACAACCAAATTTTTTAAATTGAAAATTAACGACAATATTGTGCACGTTATGTGTTCCAAAACTCGATGTACAAATAATTTTAAAAACATACATTTGAGAGGAAGTGTATGTTGCAATTTGAAATATTGTTAATTTATTTGGTTCGGCATAAGGCGCAGTTTGTTCTTGTAATTTATTATGATTTAATAACACGTGTTTTTCAAGACATTCAATCAGGAATTTCTAACCAGTCAAGAATATGATTGTGTTAACGTCGGAAAAAGTTTCCATTCTTCATGATAACCAAATTTTTTCCTTGTCAATAGGTATAACGAAATCAAGACACCATTCGTTATTTTTCGCTCTTGCTCGAAAAATCCATGAGAAAATAAATGCATATACCTATATTATTTTAAATATTCTGTGCTATATGGGGTTAAAAATGCTTACAGTTTTTAAAATTGGTTACAATCACACAGTACTATATGTTTAAATTTCTTTTAGTGCTCTAAATAATGAAGGTATTGGCAGCTGCCATTTTTTACCTATCGTGGCGACCTGAATACATGGGTGAGTATGGTATCTGATGGGTTACCGAAATGCTCTTGAGACTTTTAGGAAAATTCAATTGGTTATATAAAAATAGATTACCTCGAGAATTGATTAGAGAGAGATATTACAAGAATGAAGGAAATGTGAAAGAAAAGCATGAAAATTTAAAAAGAGGTGGCACCAAAAAACTAGTTAATGGTCAGATAGCCAAGAATCGGGGAATAATAAGAGAAACATTTTTTTAAATGTTTAAATGAGATCACCGAAATGTTAGATGAATAATCTGCGGATGGTTTCTCCATCATACTTAAAGACTTTTACGCTCCAAAAAGGTATTAACCTGTAAATTAATGCAGTTCAACCTCGGTGATACGAAACGTACAGGACTACTCCAAAATTCAGTAATAACAAGGGTTACTATTAGAAATCGGAAGAAAACTGAAGATGTTATTGTCTGTTTTGTAAAGCTGATGAATTTCACTTTACAAACTAATGTTTTCTACCGGCGTTGTCTTTAACTGAGTATGCAATCAAAGCGTTCTATTCCAACGACAATAATAATATTTAGAGTAAAAGTAATGTGATTGAAATCTTCTACAATTCTTATATTAAATTTAAAAAATTATTTGAATACATACGGTGTTCACAGCATCAACTAGTAATGTAACATTCAGAATGGATCGAAAATAACAGCTGAAAATACTTGCCTATATACAGCCCTTATTACAATTAGATAAAGTTTCACTTCGAAACATACGTAGCATTCACTTAAAATACTAATGTTGTCGGAGTTCATTGATGGAGAGTTAATAAAGCTTTAATATTGCATTAAAACACAAGTGTAACATTTCCTTACATGTTTAACTTTTTAGGCTGTATTTACTTCTGTAAAACGGAGAAAAATATTAACGATTGCAAGAAAATAAATGAGAAGGTTCGGAACATCTGAAATGTACAACATCAAAAATTTTATTTGCCTATACTAGAAACTTCCTTCCTGCTACCTGACCGATACTCAATCTCGCTAACATGAAAACTCACGTGACTTTTTGTATCATTATTCCTTCATCCATAGTATGAATGTTGATACACTAGATTTCAATGATAAATTACGAAGACGTAAGATTCGTAATATTTTTTTCGGATTAATTACGAGCAAGATATTTTTATCTGGTGTAGAGATAACAAGAAATGTACCCAATTGTGTGAAACAAGAAGAAGAGTAATCTTCTTATTGTAGGTGTGATTGATATAAATAACTTACAACACTACATCCACGGCCACCTTAGTTACAATGTCATACCATTGAGTTTGTGACGTTGCACAGTGCGGCCTAATACCATCCGACACGGGATTGTACGTCTTAAAGTTTCCCCTTTATTTCGCTTTTGATTTTTAGAGTTTCTTTAATTAGCCCCGCTATAATATTTATTTTACATACTTTAATATTTTAAACGAGGAACTTTGAGAACATATTTTAAAAGTATACAATATTTAGAAAATGAATTTTAAGACATTTTAACACTTTTTCTTTCTGAAATTATCAAATTTCTTATAGTATTTATTAATTATATATTTTCGTCAATATTTCCTTTGAACTGGTTTTGTGTTTTTACAAAGTTTGTGACTGAGTGATGAAAATATAATTTTCGTCACACGCGTCGATGGAGGTGAACTCAGGAGATACTTTAAAAAAATACTGTTTAGATTTTTAGTAAAGCTTAAGAGTATTTACATTAATGAAGGAAAGTCCTTTTATGCGACCAACGAGGCATTGTTGTATCAACTAGAAAAGTATTGCACTGCAAAATCAAAAGGAGAGAAAATTGCTTTGTTCCACGTGAATTATTGACATTTAAAGTGGAAATCTCTTAGTTTTGGTATAAGCTTTTTGATATTGATAAAAGTATCGTAAAAATATATTACAACAATTATATTACTAATGTAAAAAAATTATATATTCCTGATTGTGATGTTAAAGTACAGAAGCATTAGTACATATGATTCTTCATTACATTCAAAAGTTTTTCTTCTAACATTAATAAAGCACACCTCTTAAGATTTCTTGAGTCTCTTATAATTTTGTACATACTTTCTTCTTTTGAAACCATTTGCTTTTTTTACATAATTATTTAAAAAAATGTTAACAGTGGTTAATGCAATAGACTTTACTATTCTTTTTGTTCTATGACCAGTTGGACATAGAAAATCAGAAAATACATGGGACGGTAAACTGTCCCATTAAATTTTCAACAACATCTTTCATTGAGACTCTTGTTGCAAAAATAGTTCCTCGAAGTCATTATCACTAAGTATTTTCTGACCAATTATAACAACAAAAGAAACATAAGTAATAACATCCTTGCTGGGATAACATAATCCAGTTCTGTTAGTCATATGAATTAGTGTGTTTCATTCGACAAAGCATTTTCGTCTGCATATACAAACATCTTGCAATAGTCACATTTCATTTCTTTCATTATTTTGTATGAACAATAACCACTAATATAATACAACACAGGTAAAGTATTTTCATCCAAATCTTCTAAATCATCCACATCTACTGTGACATTCAGTGAATAAGGCACAAAAATATCACCGTCAGCTAAATCACAGTTTTTGTTTTACAAAATATAATTTTTTGAAATATCTTCCACTTTCTCAGATTTCAATATTATTTTTAAATAGCTTTGAACTCTTAATTTAGTCTCAGTTTCAAAAGTCTGTCTGACTAAAATATGATAATTTCCTCCAGACATTTGTCGATACTTGCTAAATCGGTCTTCTAGGGAATCAGTTTGCACTCTCCCAAACAAAAAATAGTTTCTTTGCATGACATTTGTTCAATACGTCGCCAAATCTAGTAAGGCAATCGTTGAGTGATGTATTGCAGATTGAGTTTATCTGCTGAAACCTTTAGTTCCTTCAGTCAGCCATGTTGGAAAACGGCTCAAATTCTACTACGTCTTGTGAATGTATTGTGAGAGGTTCCTGATATTTACTTCGAACTTTCTATCCTTTCGACACCGTCTCCACACTATTTCACAATGCCCCACCACGTTCGTATCAACTCGATGAAATCAGCTGTCCCTTTCGAAACTTCGACGCCTTTTTTCTTGTACCTAATTCTCTTAAAGCAACTACATTCCCACGATTAAAAACATCTAGGTCAAGCTGAACACTGGCGTTCCAATGAAGATGGGTATAAAGATGAGTGTGTAATCGTTCGACCATACTTAAGCAATTTATCTTCTTCAAGGGCATGGAGAGTTTTAAGCGCTTTGAATGAAGCCACACATTCTTCATTATCATTATTGAACTTCTATATGTTATCTGCTGATTTTTTTTTCATGTAGTCAGTTATTTCTGACACATTTTAAAAGATTAAAACTATTAAAAATGAAATATAATGGTTTGTCTGTAGCAGGATACCGATAGACGTACTTCACTCTTAATTCAGGAGGATTCAGGAGGGTTGTCTGTAATAACACCAAATACGTGGAAAATTATATGTTCCAGTTCCAAAATGATCATTTGCATAAATGAAAATAATTATTCTGCGTTAATGGACTTCACAGACAATATCTGACCTACATCTAAATATTTTAAATCTAAGCTACGTGATATTCGTTTTTCTTTATAAATTCTTCATGACTTGCCACACATTCTGCTATAGCAGCAGCTAGTATTGCGTTGTCCAAACGTCTTCTACGTTCCGTCGGGTCTTCCCTTGAACATGAAGATTTCGTGTGATGTGAAAGGCATCTAGGTACCAAGGATGGCACGGCTTCTCAAATAATAAAACATTTAGCTTCATAAATCAATCACATTTTTTAAACTGACTACTTTAAACTGCTTTTTTTTGTAGGAGACTAAAATTAGAAACATTTGCAAATAGTTCGTGACATCTCTTTAGCACATTAACGTGCCAGACATTCCTTGCTTTTTCAAACCATGGTAAAAGTGATATGATGTACACGTTTTCATATAAGTTCATTCAAAATACCAAACTGGTGAATCTACATACCTTTCTTGAGACGAGGTTTAGCGATGGGGGCCACTGACAACTGACCATTTCTTGGATCATAAGCTGATTTACTTCTCTCAATGTCTTGTTGGCGAATATGTAATTCGCAAACCTTAAAAAAATTATAATAAGCAATGAAAACTATATAATGTTTAGTATTTCGAGAAATTGCATAGCCATCATACACGCGGAAAAGGTTCAAAATGTGCGCCAAATTCTGAGCTTCACAATCATAAAGTGGTAGGCAAACATATCACAAACATGAACGGGTGTTCAGGTTATGTAGCCTATTACTACATATTTAATATGATACTATTAACAATTATCATCAACTTAATGAAGACGATTTCTTAAGAACTGAAATACATACCACAGACTGTTTTGTGGGAATAAAATCTTCTCGACGAATTCCTTTGATTCATTTTATCCTGAGTTATTTGTCCTTGATGGATGTAAAAACACTCACTTTCGGTCCTCGTGCGTAATTTCCCTTGCACGTAAGATCGCAGCATTTTGGTGGCATTATTCTTCACCAGTTTTTAATAATTTTATATAAAAAAAAAACACGCTGTTAGCATAAGATCAAGATCAGAAAACAATACACCGTAACAAACCAAGCAGGGATTATTTCTCTGAATATCGGCCGCATAGCTGTGACGTCACTACATAATTTTAATTATTTTTATGGCCTTGTTAATTAAGGAGGTCGTGCTCAATCTTTATAAAATTCATTAACATGAAATGTTTGGGTTTTATACGTATGCAAATTAAAAAAACGAGTGTAATACAATCTTTGAGTACGCATGCTGCAACTGGAACTCTGACTTCGTTGACAGATTGGTTCTTTGGTTGTTGATCGCTTGATTGTTTTACCACATTACATTAGGATAGCGTCTTTGCTTCCACAGTACCTCTGGGTAGGAAGTGTGTTTCGATCCCCACTCGGCCGGACTGGTAGAAGTTATCTGATGGGATTTCTCTTACCTATTTTGAACCAATGCTGGTTCGGTACCATATATCGCCCGGCAACTAAACCTTTCCTTCCTAATTCCTTCGCCAGATTCATGTAGCTTGAAGGAAACCTCAACCTTGCCACGTTATAAATAAGGCATTAAATAAAATAATAATACAGAAAATAAATAATTCCCACGCTCCAGCTATAGCGAACATCTGAAAACTATCACAATGGCTGGTAGGCTGAGCGGAATTCTAATTTCCCCCCATTCCGTTTCTTTCCTCGCCGTGACGGGGATTCGTGCTGGGAATACTAAGGAAACCCCGAAGTAAAACTAAACCACTCCACGCTTTCACGGCACTCGAAAGAGATAGGAATAAAGTAGTACTGTGTGAAAATATATATACCCTCACGTGTTCATATATATTAAGCATATTGACAAAAATAAAATAACAATAATTATATAATAAAATAGAGTTCATTCCATACAAAACGAGTTTGTCATTGACTGCACCGGTCATTATGCAGCAGAACTTCCTTCCTAATGCCATCGCCCTAAGATTACGTCGTAGCTCCTTGTCTGAATTGTATTAGCGTATTCATTATATTGCAAATTTTACAGCTCAACATTTCAAACAGATGACATTTATTTTCAGTTTTATTCAAAGTATTTTTCTTTCTAAGATTTAAAGCATCGTAAAGTATATATTTATGTAGGAATTCCCTCCTCTCAGGGCCATACAAAGGGCATTGCCAAAGAACAGTCTGGAGTTTCGTCATTCTCGCGACAAATGCATATTGTTATTTTTCTTCTTTCTATTTTATACGGATATGTGGGAAAATTTCCATGTCCAGAGACTATTTACATAAAACTTTTGCTTGGATTGTACCTCTTCCTGTATTTTTGTTCATGTGTCAGGTCCAGAATGTAGGTTAACATCTCGTACTTTTTTCTCTCTTTCATCCATCGTATTTTCCATTATAGTATTAGTTCTTTTATTCTTTTTTCATTTTGTTACGTCTGTCGATTTTACTTCTAATTTCCACAGCAATTTACGCTAGTCCCTCCCTTCCTTTCAAACAGTAGTTCATAATTTCATATTACCACTTTGTTCATGATCAGGACAGTTCTCCGAGTAACATAAGGCAGATGAATTTTCTGAAAGGGTTCTAATGACCTTGCCGTGACCAGCCCTAAAGCCTCACAAAAAAGTATGTTCTGAGTATAGCAGTATACAGAGTTTTTTGAATATTCATGACGTAAAATATTTCAGGGTAACAAACTTACAACTTGTACGCATTTATTTCTACAAGTTAGAATCTACGATGAACCGACATTGATTTTAAGTTTCTATTTTCGTCTTTGAAATTTTGACGAGAATTTAAAAAAATGTTTCCATTGAATAGCGTAAGGGTGTTCTTGACAAGATATTATGAATAGCGTTGATTTTGAAGGATAATTTGGGATTCACCCGTTTGACAAGCAGTATGTCAATCGACCAGCAAATCAGTTTCAAGGATTGGAAATAGGCGAACAGCAAATGTATTATTGGTGCAAAATTACGCAATAAGTTAATTGACAAACAGAGGATGTATTGATGGATTCTTAATCAAATTATTCTGCACAGTGATGTTTAGTAACGAAGTTAATGTCATACAGGCGTGGAATAATAAACATCAAATCACGTGAAAATGTACTGTCTTCACTCTGGGAGGGATAATGTTTTTCCAGAAGTTTTCTAGCGTTTATTTTCCATTATTATTAATTTTCCCTCGTCTAACCCGGTTAATATCTCATTATAAAAAGTTTCACATCTCTCAAAATTCGCATACAATTAAATAATATATTTTTCATTTATATTATATTTTGAATTTCTTATGCAGAATCTGAATCAATAAATTCTGAATTTACTCATAGCAACTAAAACAATTTAAATTAGGAGATGTTGCATACATATGTTTACATAGATGAATTAGTCAGAATGTTCACCTCAAGCCGTGAGTATTTAAACATTTAGTGATGCCGACGGAAGCAAAAATCTTATTATCGAACCATCAGGAGCCTTTCCGTGGGGTGAAACAAGGGCTTTTCTTTCCAGTCATTTTATTCGGAAATATATAAAACATGACGGCACTGTAACGTGGATGTTGTCCATTCAAATTCAATAAATGTTTCATCTTCGTATTTGTGTCTTTGACTTTAGAGTAGCGCCGAAAAAATACTCAACTTCATTCACAAATCAATGCAAGTATAAATATTTCCGTAGCTAAATATCTACAAATCATTATAACACATCGAATAAGGAGCCCCATACCAAAAGTTATCTAAGCGAAAAAAGCATTTCGATGTCATGATCCATCTAAGAGACACTTAAGGTGAACTTTATTATTTAATCATTCCCTATTATTTAATCATTCCCTATTATTTAATCATTCCCTACAATTCATCATTTATTCTTAAAACGACGTTAAAATGAAAGTTTAGAGAGAAGTGATATAATTTTTTAAATTCAATTTTAAATGCAATAGAATTAAATCCATTGATAATACAGACAAATATACAATTTTCACTTCCCATTCCTCGTTTCCTCGCAATTATTATCTGAGACACTGTTAGACTGAAGAACAGAAATGAATTATTCGCAAAAAGGAAGGAGAATATGACATGAAAGATTTTCAAAGTAAGTACTCAAATCATCAGATCTACTTTTGATTAGGTTTTAAACTATGAATTCTATATTTTTAATTGTGCATGTTTCAACAAAACATTGGTTGTTGTGAAGAGTAACAGTGCATGAAAGCGAGTCAAAGTGCATGAAATGATCTAAAAGTATAATTCCGTTACATCGGTTTTTGGAACACAATGCTTTCTTTTGAGAAGCCTCTGAGGACTTCAATATTTTTTAATCAATTGATAGTTTTTTAGTTTAGTTTTAGATATGTTACAACTTGCACTTGTTTTTATTGCATCAGTTAAAACAGACTCACAAAAAATAAAAAGTGGTCTGCACCAAAGAGTAGACAAATGTATCCTTTTGTATTTTGACAAGCTGAATCCGAAAAGCTTTTAAGTCATTAAAAACACCTTTAAATGGAAAAAATACAGAAAATGTTACTTTCGCAGCGTCAAGCACCAGATACAACTGGCCAAATCGACTAAAATGATTGTAACATGTGTATTTTGATGTCCTGAATCAGAATTCGGAGCCACAGAATTTCAGCCATATGATATTTATAAAAATGAAGAGTGGAGACTATTTATTGACTCTACAAAACGGAGCCTTAAAGCTGTTCTTCATGACAGAGGAAATACGTATACACTCAATGATGTTGAAAAAAAGGTACGAGGATTTACAAATAGTATTGAAGAAACTGAAATATAAAAAACACAAATGGAAAATTAGTGGTAATCTTAAGATTTCGACTTTGACTCGGACAGCAATCAGTATTTACAAAAAATCCTTACTTCTTGTGTCTGTGGAATAGCAGAGACAGAAGAAAAAACACTATAAACAGAACGAATGGCCAAGAAGAACAGATTTACAACCAGGTTTGAAAAACATTATCCACAAACCCTTGGTTGATCCTTCAAGTATTCTGCTCCCCCCTCTTCATATCAAACTTGGTCTTATGAAACAGTTCGTTATATCTTTGGTCAAGCACGGCGATTTTTTAATATTCAGGAGAAAATTTTCATGAAATTGTGATGCTAAACTGAACAAAGGTTTTTTCGATGGTCCTCAAATCCGTGCCGCATTCAGAGACGAAAAACTGATAACAAAAATGAATGATATACAAGAAGGTGCCTTGATAATTTTCAAAAGTGTCTTTCAGAATTTCTCAAGAAACCAGAAAAGTGAAGATTACAATGATTTAGTTAAGGAACTGTTGGAAAACTTTAAACAGCATGGTTGTCAGATGAATTTGAAATTACATTTTCTAAACTGTCATCTTCACTATTTTCTGAACAACCTCGGAGACTACAGCGAAGAACAGGTTGAACGTTTTCACCAAGATATCAAGGAAATGGAGCGCCGGTACCAAAGAAGGTGGGATGTTAATATGATGGCAGATTTCTGTAATAGATAAGTAAGAGTTGACAAAATGAAGCAAAACTTCCGGAACGATCGATTTTAATTTCATCAAGAAGGAGATCATGGTTAAGTTTATCGAAAGCGAATGAAAAATCGAAAAATACCGTGGGGAGGGAAGAAATTTTGTTTCGTGGCCGTCGCCACCTCCATTGCTAAACGAAGAGTTTGCGAGTCTGACGAGCGGTCTTTCCTAAAACCGAATTGCTCTGGACGGATCGTATTCGAATAAAGCGTGCCAACACTATTTGCTCTTGTGTTTTCCCTAAAATGAGGAGAAAACATAGGGCGGTAATTATTTGGGTTGTGGCCGTTTTTACTGGCCTTTGGAGGCATCACTACTGTCGCATTTTTCGGTGGGAAAGTAACCTAATATTAAACACGCTTTGAAAAGGGCGGTTCAGAATTTATTGGTCGTGCGGGGGAGGTTGTGAAGCACCTCCCCGGTCACTCGGTCGTACACGGCGACTTTCGCTTTTTAATGGATTTGACAGCGGCGCGGGTTTCGGATTCCGTAATAACAAAATCTTCCGGAATTTTTAGTGGGGCTGTTGAAGTAAGCCTGATGGGTGGGGCGGGGAGGGGTGAGGTGTCTACGCGAAGCGCTTCTCCAGCGCGTCGGTGAATGTCTCAGCCTTGACGGCCGAGTCGTGCGTCACCCGGGACGGAGCGGTGTCCGGTATAGAGAGGGTCGTGACCGGGGGCATTGGGTTTCTCACACGTTTTTGGAGTTTCCAAATATCTTCTGATCCCAAGATACCGGACTTTTCAAGATGATCCTCCCAACTTTTAGTACGGTTGATTTTTAATTTGTCCGAAAGGGTACGAGCGGCGTTATTGAAATCAAAGCGGTCGAGACGGTCGCGAGTGCGGCGGTATATACGGAGGAGACGACGTCTTTCGCGAATAAGGAGAAGAATTTCTTCGGGAAGTTTATCGAACGCCGGAGGGGGGGGGAGGAAGTGTTTAAGTGGTGGAGTCTTTATAGGCGGTGGTGACGTGGTTGGTTATGTGGTTGATTGCACGCGTTGCAGTGGACGGGGAGGTGGTCAGTTTTCAGTTCGAAAAGTAGTCGGGGTGGGGAGTATGTGAGAGAAGAGGGGTGGAGCACGATATCTAGTATATCATGTGGTTCTCCATCATAGAGGTGAGTGGGTCCGGTGGGTGGTGCGAGAGCAATGGTAGGGGTGGAGTTGAGGAAGTTGAGAAGCGATTTCCCGGCGTCGTTTGTCACGCAACTGCCCCAGTTTCGATTCTTTGCGTTAAAGTCGCCTGCGATAATTACTGCGGGGTCTAATTGAAAAAGCAAAGAGAGGTCCGCGTGGAGGAGGTCGTTGGACGGTTTTTTATATAGCGAAACGAGAATAATGGGATCCGATGTGGTACCTATTCCGACATCGGTGGCTTCGATGACAGCGAGCGCGGGGGTGGGCAGGCGCGTGTGGGGAGTGTGATGACGTACCGCGATAGCGGTTCCCCCACCTTTGATGGCGCGATCGTCGCTGTAAATGTAATATCCAGGGATAGAGAAACGATTTTCTGTATTTAGGTGGGTTTCTTGGATGAGGAGTATTGAAATTGAATACTCCACGAGGAATTGCCTTATATAAGCCGTTTTTTGGATGACATTGCCACGGGCATTCAATGTGACAATGGATAGTAAATTAATAAATTTATTGTCAAAAAACAGTACAAACTGCGTATGACCACGTGGAGGAAAAAAAAACTAATTTACTCTCCGGAAGCAAGCAAGTGACCATCTCATCAATTCCGATCAAGGGCCCTAAGGCAGAGGCGGATTCAAAAAATTCAGCAAAAATTCCTAGATAAGATAAAAAGTTAGCTGCGAGTTATAATACTAATAGAATGTCAATATGTTTGTAATTTTAAGCAAA
>NNCF01126922.1:932889-1067676 GCA_002313205.1 Laupala kohalensis | reverse complement strand
ATGTACACAACCGTGCCAAAGTTGAGTACACATAAAACTAAATTAATATAAGCCAAACGGCAACACAATCATGCAAGAAAATAGTTTTTGAAATTGTTATAAGTTTTTTAAAAAGTANAGACGAATTTAACTTTTATTAAAATCAATAAATTCTTTTACATTGTAGAAGCACTGGTGCAGGAGATAGTTTTTAACCGCTGATTTGAACACATTCAATTTCATAATGTCTTTTATATTCTTGGACATTAAATTTGAAGAATCATTGAAGGTTATTAATCAAAAACGGTGGCGACAAGGGTGAGGATCTGGATTGTTTGGGTGAGGGTGTTGCTATTTTAAAACATAAATAAATTTTGAACATAAAAACCCAATTCTTCGACCTGTCATCTGTCTGGTGAGCCAAGTTGCCGAGGCGCCGGTTCATTACACTTTCTACGCTTCTCCCTTTCTAGCCGCCCACCTTCCTGCTCCATGTAGAAAAGCTTAAATGGCAAGCTACAAAATCCTTCTTTTTGTTCCAGACTCGTTAATCCAAAAGTAGCGAAAGTCAAACGTCATATGAACTTCTTGTGTATGAGAAGTAGGAATTTGCCATTATTAAAATATTTTTCAATTTATTAAGTGAGAGAACGAAGATAACACCTAATAGACAGCGAAGCTGGATAATCGACGCTGTGGAGACTGGACGCAGATTGGCTCTTGGAGCCGCTCAGGGTCGATGGTACATTTTACATAACACTCCAGTCCCTTGCTTATCATCACACAAGATTATTGATGCAGTATCGTGGAGGATAATTGTAGAATACCACTAGTAGTTCGTTCATTAACACACATGTTGATTGGTTTATTTACACATGTCTTCATTGGTATATTTATTGGCTTCATGATATACTTGTTTTATAAATACAACAAACGTGTATAATTAGTATAATTATCATTTCAGGGATTCTATGAGGCTCATGGTTCCTAAGCTCCGACATATATGGGATATATTTGTTTTTAAATTAAACCCTTTTGAAATTGAAATAATTGTTTCTCTGGAATATTTGAGTTATCTGCTCGTAAATGAATTTGACACACGAGGCAGGTTTTGTCTCGTATCATTCCTTCATTCGGAACAATTTTTCCGATATTCACTGCCAAAATGACTAACACAGCTTGTACTATGTTACAGTTAAGTGTTCAATGAGCAATTTATCTAAAAAATATGAACCTGAAAAAAAATAAGATAAAAGGAAAGGGGTAAAACCATTCGCCAGTCACATGTATATCTGTTATATGTGGCAGCTCTACTCGCTTTAAATGGATTACGCATACTAGCACACTCCTAATTTTTTCCTTTCCACGATCATTTAATTTTCTTTATTTTAATCTAGTCATAAAGCAAATCTAATTAAAATGCGTATTTTATTGATTTATATGCTTACGTTTTTCCATTTCTACTCCAAACTAATTCAGTATTACCATTTTTACTACAAATCTACTTTTGTATTACTTTTTTGACAATATAGAGGATATTTTATTCTATTTTTGTAAAACTGAATATGCCAGTATTGCTTTTGAAAACTGTTTTGAGGAAAATAAATTGTTTGGTTGATACATCATCTTAGAAGCATAATATGATCCAAACGTTTTGCTTAATACTTTCCTTGGAACCGCTGACCACTGGAGGGATTTCTCGTGCTCAAATCAGGCCCAAACAAATTAATAGCTAGTTACTTCGCCACCAATCTGAACCACTTTACGAAGTGTGAAATAATTATTACTGCCTTCTTACACATAGGGACAATTTACAGCCACTGGTGTTACGATGAAGTCACCCCAATATAATAAACTGTGAATGATGTTTCGTCAATGAACGTTATTATTGGTAACAAATTATAACTCACACTTTTACAGGAGGAAAATAAACTTTTTCATTTCGAAGAAGAGTTTTAAACAAGAATTTCTACATAATTTCCTCATAGCAAACATTTTTTTTAACGTTTACAAAGCTAGTGAAAATTATCTTCCATTGAAGCAAGCTTTTATCACTACACATTTTTAATACTTGCACAACGTAGCTTGTATACGGAAAAACGTCAATAAACCTAAAAACCTTAATCATTTATAATTTACTTTGGAATCTACGTCGTGAATATCTGAGAGTTCGATGTTGAAGCGGAGTTAAAGTTTCTCGGACCCAATGTTCCAGATCAGTAGAAGTTGTTAAAAGAAAGAATGCTGCACCATTCTTTGTAGTCTCATACAAAAGAAACGCCTGGTCGAACCATTCTGGAGAAGAAATGCATTGAGCCAGACATTTCTCCTTCTAAGTCACTCTAAAGAATAAGCTTTCCAAATAATTAATTGTAAATTTTAACCGTGGGGAAAAGAGATACCAGTTATTTTGTTAAGGATTGTACTGATACAAGGAACAAATGAATTGAAGGTGGTTTTAATACTGGTTTTAACACCATTATTTATTTGTGTAATAGTATCTACTTTTGTATTTAATTCAATTCCAAAATACACAAAAAATATAATTCATCACCATTGAATAAGTTAATATCTCAAAACTTCTTAACAAATGTCTCATACTGATGGGAAACAAACAAGACTATCATCATTTCATGTGGTATACTCACTTTCCTCAATGAAGATTCTACTTCTGGTGAATATCTGCGAGCAAGATTTCAGAAATACATCATCCTAGATGAGTTGCAGCACAATATACGAATAATTTCGACGTTGCAGATTGTAATTTTGAATTAAGATATAACTTTAGAGATAGAAATTTGGAAATGAAGTTTCTACAAGGTTTTACTTTTCGTGTCAGTTCTGGTAGCTTTCAGATTATTTTTAATGATGGTTACTGTTAAAAACTTCTGGATTTATTTC
Organism: Laupala kohalensis; assembly: GCA_002313205.1. Classification (NCBI taxonomy): domain Eukaryota; kingdom Metazoa; phylum Arthropoda; class Insecta; order Orthoptera; family Trigonidiidae; genus Laupala; species Laupala kohalensis. Next base: position 1,064,796 of record NNCF01126922.1, on the reverse strand, counting down.
TTAAGAGTTGTGGGATTAACAAACAACATCTTTAACGGAAGTTATGGTTTCAGGGAGTACACGAATAATGATACTTCACTTAAATTATAATAGTATAGTCGAAATAAATGAAGATCAAGAATGGATATAAAAAATAATGTACTTCATACCCTCCCGCTCATACACTATTACTAACCACTTCTTTTATCCCCACCACGAGGGCCAAGTTGTTGGTAAACCCATCTAACTTGCCCACCTATACTAATACCATTCTACCCTCCTACCTCCTATCGCTCCATGTAGGTAAGCGTCAATAGCACACTACGTTTCCCATTTACAAATACTACAAATGGAATGTAATTTTCTTTCCAGCCTGCTCCGTCGCAGTGAATGCATGGACTCTAGTGGCCATTTCGGTGGAGCGCTACTACGCCATTTGTCACCCTTTGCGTTCCCGTCGATGGCAAACTCTCTCCCATGCATACAACATGATAGTGATGATATGGGGAGGAAGTCTTACCTGCATGGGTCCCATCGCTGCCCTAAGTGAACTGAAACCGACAAACCAAGGTAAGACTAAAAGGTGTCGATCTCTTAAACTAGGGGATCACTTTACCCCTACAGTATGTAGTACATTTTTTATTATTCCCTTCTTGGATATGTAATTATTATCGAACTACAATGTCAATATAGAAGAATTGGAAGGAGACATAAAAAGTTTAATTGGCATTCCTTTATATTGACACATTTTTGTAATCCCTGTGATTGAGAATTTCATTAACCACATAAAACTATTTTTATGGATGGTCTGCACGACAACCAAAAGAACTTTAGCCTTTCAGTGGGTTTTTTCTTGTACTCCCCAAGTATGCACTATGTTGTGCATGCTACATGAAGTATAAGACAAATTAATTCTAAAGAATAAATACACACAAACTAAAAGCTGTTTATCGTTAGATGGTTTTTCAAATTTATGTTTTATTAACATACAACCAAATTTCACTTATCACGTTATATGCAATTATTATCTTATGACCAATTAAGCCTTACGAGCCAATTATGCCAATTAAATTATGACCCAAATATGCAAATATAAACATTTTTAGTTTTGTTCCAAAGTATTTAAAAACATTATTCGTCAAGTTTAAGTGGCAGGAAGAAGAAAAAATGAATAAATTATGTAAAATAATAATACTAGTAATGAGAGTGGAAAGGAAGAACAGTTCATGCACGAGTTATACATCGACGTGATCTTTTAGATTATCGAAGACGTAAGGCAATATATCGTCAGTCCGTAGAAAATGAAAGGCAAAAACTAACACGTGAGAGAAACAGCAGTTCCGTGTCCAATGCGTTCATTAACTTAATAGATTTCAGAAAAACAAGAGACAAAATAGCATTGGGAGCATCAGTTATAAGCTCTTTGAGGCATTCAAACATTATGTGGTGAATTACCTGTTTGCCACTTCGTAATGCATTGCCCACGGACTCGACGCTACCGCTGCAATTCAAGACTCTGCATATTACACTCCAGGGTAGAACAAAAAGAGTTTCAATCTTAAGCTTTGTTACCGTTGAAAATCGCACTGGGTTTCTTAATTGTTCATACTCTTCAAAATATCTAAATAGCAGCCAAAACTCGTCTTGATTTTCACTCAACCTTCCCTTCAAACAAAAGATTAAAATGTTTGACAATCAAAAGAACTCATGAAACTTACTAAACGAATATGTGTATTACACTATTTCAGATCTATAAATTATCAAGTTCTTTTGAATACAAACAGTAAAATAGTATTTCAGTGGTAAATAAGAAGATAACATTTAAAGTATAGTTACTGTCTTCGATTGAAATGAAACAAGATTCCAACAGATAAAGAAAAACTAACGGAGTAAAAAACAAATACAATACATCGACAAATTCTTGGTCAAACACTTCTGTGAAAATAACTCATTAGTCAAAAAAAACATTCAAAACCATGATATTGCAAAATGTCTGAAAATTGGGATTATTATTTCTGTCATAAATGAAATCATTTTAGAATGAAATACAGTACGAAATATTAAGAAAACTTTGGTAACGCAAGACAATCTGAAGACTGACGACCCCTGGGATTGTCAGTGTACCTCTTTGTCTGCTATCTCTGGGCCGTGGTGCCCGTGCAAATTTCCGTCACGCTCAGTAAGGTTTCCTTTCAACTGGCTTCCTTTATGCCCGGGACATAGGCGGTCTCTCTCCCGACACGCGCCCCTACCCCGATCTGCTCCGTGAGCCACCCTCATCACATCGCTGACGCACCCCCAGGCGACCCTACTCAACCCCAGTTGGCAAACCATATTTTTAGCATCGTTCACCCAGAAAAATATCATCGGCAGAGAAACAGTATTCTTCAATTACGTTGGGACTGGTGCACTTGAATGACAAACGGATGAAAGTAAAGGTAAAAATTGCCTAGGGAGCCTCCGTTCATACAGTATTCAAATATTTGAAGCAGTTAAGATCTGAACGTGTTTGAACGTTCACGGATCTTCGAGTTTTATTTTGAAAAGAACATCGTAATCGTAATAGAAAATCTATGCATCGTAATCTCTTCATCTTTGAAATACACGAGGGATCATGTATAACCAAGGGATCTCTCCGTAGGGAATTGTTGGTTGTCCTTGCGTCAGCAGTAGATCCTGAATTCTTGACCTGGGTATTTAATTCTATGAGTTAAATACTTGCACGTTCAGTAAATGCAATTTCACCCTATGAACGTTTACCTTGACTGGAGTCTCTAATAATGAATTTGTTAACTTCAGCGTTCGATTTTCTCATGAAGATTCGTTCGTCGCTGCTGCAGTTTTTGGTAGTTTTCTCTCTATTTAATTTCTTTTTTTTATTATATCTCGTGATGGAAAGCTCTCCAAATTGGTCAAAAGAAAGTATATAATTTCATCACATCGTCTATTCTTAGAATCTGCTGTTCCTGTCTTAGGTATTTTTATTACTCATTCTGTATTGCACACATTTATTCATGTAGCTCACATACATACAATCGTAAACTTAGGTAATTTATTGATAATTACAATGTATAATCAAGAGTTCCTAATTTTTGTATGTACGAAATTTCGTTGGTAAAAATATGAAAATTATTATTTCTTAATACAAGATTTAGTATGAAAGATGTACAAAGGATTTGATAAACAACTGAATTTTTTTAATAGACGGGATTCGTTAATACTTCAATCCCTTGTAATCGTAGACGTTCATAATAACCCAGAAAGTCTCTTCCAACTTTTAACACTTTCTTTATAGGAGCAACACAAAAAGAAAAGTAAAAATCATTTTACAAACTTCGCCTTTTTCAACTTGTATGGATATTGATGGAAAAACAATATCTATCAGTGAATGTGAAAAGGTGCAGACTTTGTTTTAAATCCTACGTGTTCTCGTAACTCAAGAATTTAATTAAGAGCTTTTCACATTTTCTGAAAGAATTCCAGCAGAAAACAGATATCATAATTACTCGTTGCTACTTGTAAAAGCCAATGTGAGGATGAAAAGATCAATATTTTTTCTCAAACTTAATTTTTTAATAATATGCAAATTCTCCTGTCAACGTATTAATTAACAACCGCATAATAAGAATAAAACTCGTGGAAATAGGGTAGCCTTAAGATTAAGAGGTGCTGTTACTTGATGATGCACTGAAAATTAGTCTGAAGATACCTGTATTTAGATAAGGGGGTGTAACTGAATATTTGGCCGTAATATTACGTAAAATTTTGAAAATATCTATCGTTACTTTGTTTCTTACAAATTTCAGTAATATTATTTAATTATTATTATTATTTTACATGTCAATACCAAATATACTCATATGAATTTTTATTATTTTGAATGATAATTTATATATCATACCAAATACACCTATGAATTATTAATAAAATATAAGTAAAATAAAAGTTGATTCAGAACACTCATACACGGGCTGTAGGAAAATTGTTATATGCAGAACTGATTATTTACGGACTTACTATGATTTGATTTCGGGGTTCATGGTTAGGTAAATATTTTTTTAATGTCATATTACCCATGAGCGCGCTACGGTTTCCAGGATTTGTAAGGACAATTTACTTCATCATAAGCATAAATACCATTTTATGTTTTTTAATAATACGGCAGCTTCGTAGTAATATTAAGGGCTAGTTTTGAACTATAGTGTAATTGATTTCGAAAATATTCTATGAACGATGTTTTATGAGAAATTCCTACACCTAATCGCATAAAATAAATTTCACTTGCACATAATGTTAAAAAGTAGTTCTTTTCTCAGTCAATATTAGTGTTGTTTACTATTAGAAGCTAGTATTTTCAATCTAATTTGTAAAAAAATTGATAAATATAGTTATGCAAAACTGGAATAAAGTTGAGTAAGAAAAATAATTCTTTCCAGAACTGGCTGTATGGGTGTTTGAAGCCATGAGTTTGTCTAGTAGCTTGCGAATCAAATATAAAGGCATATATTACTGTATAAAACAATTAAATTCATGATTACTTAAAATCTGAAGTAAAAGACTGAATTAATATTTAAAATACTATTATTATGAATTTAATTAATTTTAATACGAAACTTGAGGTTTGACAGGTATAATAGATGGTATAACAGAAGATAGTCTTTAATCTTTGAGAGGGGGATATTTATATCCTGTTTTGCCATTCCTGTGAAAAATACTACCTACAAAAGCTTTTCTTTTCTATTTAAATGTTTTATAATTGGATAACTAAAGTGGAAAGTTATCCAGTTCAACTTACGCAGAATTATTTTTATTTAATCTTTTTACATTTTTTATTAGTTAAAAACGTAAATAAAAACTGCATTAGCTGAACCGGATAACTTTTGTTCAAAATTTCGTTTCTACAAGTACCGGAACAAAACTTTCAGTACTTTATGTGTGATCTCGTATATGCAGAAAAGGTATGTATTTTATTATTTATAATAATGCACTATAGACACGTAACCGCCTCTTTGATCAATTATTTATATGGTAAAATAATATGTTTCGAAAAACCAACAAGACACGATTGAAACGATCATACAGGCAAGGATCAAAAGAGTATGAAGCGGACATTCACCTTTTCCCTGAGTAGGTACCAAAAGAAATGACTGTAGTCTCTCTAAACATCTCCGTATTGTGGCGATATGTCCCTGATAATCCCTGATAATCTTCGAAGAAAAAATGTCCAGGACATGGAAAAAATGTCTGATGAAACAAATTCTGTAACCTTATCGGAACGTATTCTACATTCTCACGCGCTCGTCGATGTAGTAGTCGAAAAGAAACAACATAAATCTTAATTAAAGTAATAGCGCAAATTTCAAAGTATCATTTCCTTATTAAAACTATTGATTACTGCCTCCGATTCATTCAGAATTGCAGAGCTACAATAAAAAAACAGGCCAAGAACATAGATCACTTCTCAGTCACATTGTTATATCTATCGCTAAAGCTATTAGTTAGGCAGGTTCAGTCCCGTATCTTTTATCATGAAATAAAGGCATTGAAGTCTGAAAAAGAACTATCAAAATGTAATAAATTAATTGGATTATTTCCTTTCATTGATGATCAAGGTTTAATAAGAGTGGGAGGAAGGTTATAAAATTCTTATCCGGTATTTGAAGAAAAATATCCTACAATATTAACGTACGATAACCATTTGTCTGAATTAATTACATGGCTTATCATTTGAGATATCAACATGCGAGCCCACAGTTACTGTTCTGCCATAAAATCCATGTTTTGGATAATATCGCTGAGCAAACTAGTAAAGAAAATAAATCGCTGTTTAACCTGTATTAAACTTTAAAGAAAATCAGCCCCACAATTAATGGGTGAATTACCAGTAACTCGGGTTACACCATCCTCAACTTTTTCTCATGTTTCGGTGGACTTCACAGGACCGTTAAATGTTCGCATGAGGCTGCCCGGATCTAAGGCTGTTGTGAAGACCTATATATATCGGTTTTCATCTGTCGTTCTTCACAGGCAATATATTTGGATTTAAGTTGAATCGCTCAACAACAACACTTCATCGCATGTCCAACAAGGTTTTCATCCCGGTTAGGTTTTCCCAAGACAATCATGTCTGACAATGCTACAACCTTTATTAAAGCTAGTAAAGATATCGCAGAATTTTTAAGCTTTATTTCAAGGAAAGACAATCGAGAGGAAATCGAATCAATTGTAAGTAATCACAATACTCAGTGTATTTTCTGCCCTCATAGAAACAGTCTGGTCGAAGCAGCTATCAAATCCTTGAAATATCATTTGAGTCAGACCTCAGGGCAAAATTTGATGTCCTCCCTAGAATTGCGTACCTTGTTATCCACAATCGATTCCTGCCTAAATTCTCGTCCCTTATTCACCCGGCATACAAATAATGTTGACGTGGAGGTGATAACCCCACAGCACCTGATAACAGGCCATCCCTTAAAAAATTTGCCCTTCATCCAACACGACCAAAAATGTCTTAATCTTATGCAAAGGTACATGACCCTGAAAAACCACTTAAGTTATTTGTGGAAACGTTGGTCAGCTGGCTACTTGTGAGTACTCCAAAACAGATCGAAGTGGCGAACAGCATCTAAATCCTTAACAGAAAATGAAGCAGTCATTTTAAAAGACTCTCCGGTGCCTTTTGATTGGAAAATAGCTAGGGTTGTCAAGACTTTTCCAGACCAAAATGGGTTATAATTTTGACGATACAAGTCAAAACTTCAAAGGAAACGAATACACGTGCCGTTCAAAGGGTTTGCTTGTTACCAAAAGAGTAAGAATTACTGTACATTTATCTCTCCAGGACTGATCAAATAGCCAATTCTGCAATAGTCAAAGGTGCTCGAAGGAATGCGGACTTCGAGTCAATATGATCACTTTTAGAATAGAGATTATTAATTTCTGTATCATCTAAAATCCCCTTAAGGGCACTCGTTTAAATCTGAAATAAAATTGCTTAGATTGCAAAACCACCTATGCCTGCGTGATATCAAATAACACATCTCATTTCAATTCTATATTGCCGTCCAATACAAGCTCTAAAGTGCTGGGTCTCATTATCATGTTTTTGTTCAGAAAAAAAGGCGTTTACTGAAAAAAGGATTTCTCCATTACTCATTTGCTTATTGCTCCCTTGATTAAATTCAATTTTTTTTATCTCCCCAGGACTAAACAATTTCACAATTCTGAAATCGGAAAAATACTCTCCGAAGACAGGAGGACATCTGAGTCAAATATGATCACTCTTAATAATTGCCATTTTAATACATTTTGAGTAATTAAAATTCCCTTAAAATAGGGCAATTATAGAATATCAACATCTTTTAACTTCGAGTCAACAGTATATGTAGGTTAGTTGCTCCAGGGAAGTAAAATTATCTACCATCATTCCTGCTGGAATATCAGAAAATTTAGCACACGATTGCTTATGCGAGAATGTCAAAATCACTCATTGTTGCCGCGTTATCTTTAGTATAAATTCTTCATTATTTTTCTGATTGTCTCAACGTCTTTCTCCTAGGCGTCATGACAGACTCGGAGAGGCAAATTATTTTTCAACTCAGAATCAAATCGAACCTGGCTCTCAATTGACATCTACTTCGATCATAAATGTATTTCATGTGAGTGACACTTGCCGTCCACTCCGGAACCACCTATTTTATTATTAATTCTTGGCAAAATTCGCCAACCGAGTACCTCGCCGTCGGCGCCGACAGATTATGTTTCGAAAAACCAACAAGATACATGATTGAAACGATTATGCAGGTAAGGTTTCAAAAGAGTTAGAAGCGGACAATCACCTGTTGCGTACAGGTGTGTTTTCGCGCCTGCACAGTGTGATCAAATTCGAGGTTGCCTCTTAAAAGATAAATTATATTTATTAGTTTTTCTCGGGACCGGTCGAGGTAAGGAACAGCGCTGCTCCCATCACTAATAGTTGAAAAGATCAAGTTCCCAGTTCCACTGACAGAGCGCCACTTACCTGACTGCAAACCAGCTGCAGACAATTGAGCGTTGACATCGGCTGGCGTCTGCAATTGGCTGCGAGGAACAGGGCGGGAGAAAAAGTGAAATAAGTATTGTAACTTATAATTTTCATTTTTAGTCATTTTTATGCTGAAACAACGAATAACTATTGAATTACTGAATAGCGTAAATCTTACTTATCAATTCAAATCATTTTTATATAAACAATAAAAAGTCATCTTGACAATGAAACTGTTTTTTATAGCATCCAGTCAGATATTTTACCTCAACAATAAGCTGTTTTGTATTGATTCATCTTTAGTCTTGCTGGTTAATTGTCAGCTAAGCGTGGTTGGCTGTGGACCCAAGGCGTGTGTTGGCATTTTATGTTTGTGTACAAATACTATCTATTTTCACCAATATTTACCATTATTTTATATAATAAATTAATACTATCTGTAGTGCATTATTATAAATATTAAAATACATCACTTTGTTTTCTAACATTAATATTCAGTGATAGAAACAAAATGTGCATTTATTATTAATAAATTTACTGAAAGTTATCTATGAAAATAATGCACTTATTTTATTTCACTTATTTGTAACTTGTACAGTAGTGAGGTGTACTTCATTTCAAAGTAGATAATATATCCTCTTAATAAAACAATTCACACTTGGAGGAAACCTTCTTCTGACCACTTGTTTCCATAGTACCTTTAGGGGATTTTTCACTTGCCAACCGTGAGGCTTAATAAAAATAAATACATTAAAAACTCTGTCTTCATTTGATTAATTTGTTAAGTAAAATAACTTTAATCCTACCTTACATCAGATTATGCAAATTATTAACTGTCGGAAAGAAATGCGTTGACTTGTCTGCAACACTATTTTTCAGAAATAGAGGTTCCTTTGGGTCTCGTATTTCAAGTTTTACTTGAAGAATTTAAGGTAGAACATGAAGTGATATATCTAAAATTTGTATAGCTTCTTTAATTGATCGTATCGCTTAAATTAATTAAAAATAATTTATTGCTCTTAAAATCAACTTAAAATTAACGTATTGCACATGGAAATCAACAAATAATATTCATTGTATGTTTTCAACATGGTAAACAATATTCAGAAATTTACGTTAAGGCAATAGCGACTTCATTTCTTTCTCCACAAGTAACGGATACTTATGTTATTTTAGTCTGTAAAATGTTAGTATGGTACAACATGCATAATGAAGAATTATCGTCTTATGTTTTGATAGAATAATATCTTGGGAAAAAATTTCTGTGAGTCTATGAATTTTCAAAAATATGAAACTGTTCTACCCGGAATTAGTAATTAAATGCTTTCATATTCTCTGGCAGGTGAGACTTTTGCTTCCTTCGCAAAATCAATTCGTCTTGTTTTCTGATACTTTCATTCATTCACTGTATATTCGAGTTTCTCGGAGCATGAGATGTATTCTATAAACAATCTAAACAAACAATCTTACTAACTTGTTTTACGTTAGAAGGATGTAATACCAGTAAATCTTGAATAATACCCAAGGGCAAAGTTTATTTGTGTGATTTATGCAACCACGGTGTTTACATTTATGTTGTTATACTATAGTTTTAAACCTGAACCAACATATTTTGTGCTTTGTCTATATATGAAGTGAAAACAAAGTCATACATTATGATAATATAACTTTTAAAAGTTATCGGGAACACACTATAGTATTTGAATTTCGAGGAACCATAAATTCCTCACAGGTGAGGTAAAAGGAAGACGTCAGCAGTAAAGAATAAAACAGTTACACCATTTAGTTAGTTCAACAATGACAAGTTCAAGAGTGATTATAAATATATATTTACTAATTTCTTCTACCAAACATGTGTAGTAAATTATGATAAAATATAATTCCATGTATAGAAGAAACGAGAATCAAAATTTGTCAGTTCGACGACTTATTTGAACAGATAAACTGACATTACCTTTATATTATTCCATTTAGAACTCACAAAACGAACCGTGTATTCCTACGTCCTGGTTTTTGGGAAATTTTGCTACAAGTTATTTAATCTTATTTAAATTTAAGATTAGTACATCCGATTACGTAAATATGTTTTTATCACGTAAGTTACTACAAAAGTTTGTGTGCCTAAGGCATGAGTTATAAATTGGATGAACAAAAAAACCTTAAATTAATTTTTAATATCCATGAAAAAATTTACGGATTTGCAAAAAAATTGATCATTCTTGGAAAATTCAAACGCTATACTGTAAAAAGTACTTTTTATTATTATGCGGAGCATATTTTCGAGCAAGAATGAGAAACCTCTTTTGCAACATTAATTTATTATTTTTAATGGTTTCATATGTCTCTTTAAAAACAATTAGTTAATGTACGTAATTCTTAGATACTACTGTAGACTGAAATTGGCAATCTATCATAAATCGTAAAAGACTAGACCAAACTGAGAGATAGGCAATTCAATAAATTCAAAGGAATATTTTGTAAATACCTCACCGCTAAATTGATAGATTTTATGTTCTATAAAACACCAACCAGCTTCTATCTGGCTTACAAGAGGGTTTAGAGAGCACAGTTAACTGGATCAAAAATATTAAAAATTTCAAGGAAAAGAGTGTAAATTAAAGCCCAGATTGTATAAGGAGAATTGTATTTCATTTGCTTCTCCTGCTACTTTGAAGGACGAGGCCATCACCAATGCATAATAATATGGAAATTTGAAGTTTATTTCAAATGTAACTTCAAAATTTGTTGACGTGCACGTCGGAAGTGCTAGATATTATATTTTTATTAATGCTTTGAATGATAAGGGTAACTGCAAATGTCGATCGCCGAGAGGTATGAATAATTCATCATCGACATATGTCACGTAATCTTTTTCAATTTTTACTCTTATATTGTTTCTTGAGAAAACATGATTCATGATGTTGCATTACATTCATACTGGCAATGTTCTTTGAAGTGAATGTTAAATTTCATTGTAAGACTCTCTTTACTGTTGACTAAATTTGTATTTTGTTCTTGGCAATAGCGAAACAAATTTGTAGTTGGTCTCAATGAATTGGGAGGACATTCCACACAATAGATCCCAGCAGTTAAAAGGTTGTGTAAAGAAAGTTGGATGAACTTCTATATTTTGTAAGAGAGAAAACACAAGAATGAAGGTGAAAAAGTGTAGATGTATTAAACATGCTTAGCATAACACTGAATTATTCTGAAAATGATTAATTTTTTACCCTCAAATTTATACCCAGAAATTCGCGTTCTTGGTATCAAAGACCAATTTCATTCACATAATAAAGGAATCCTGCGTGGACAGTGTGTGTGTACTTGTGAAAAAGAGGTTTATTTTGATTTTATTCTGCATTCAGTTCCACACAAAACAATAACACTTCATGTATTACAATGCACAATCAAAGCAGGTAATGAAATGTCCGATTTGGCTAAGAAACCAAGTCAATTAACGATGTAGATTTTCTGTCATCTTAATTTAACAGTTAAAGATTCATATGAATGAATTGGTCGTTTCATGGATTTTTGTATAAACCTTATCAACGTTTCTTAATAAATTGAAGTATGAGTAATTAAACGTAGTACATTAAATGTATTGCTCTAATTCGTTTTATTGAAACGAAATTGGTGTATTTTGAGCAAAACGTAATCAATGCAAAAAGAAGAATAAATTTCCTTTTAAGGAAATAAAGAGAGCGGTTTTGATCAGACAAAAATGAAAGGGCATTTTTAAGTTGGCCTTTCATTAAAGTAAAATTTTATAAAAATACATGATCATGAATGCGCTATTATAACTAGAATATAAAACATGTTATCCGTGCAGAACTTTATAATTTGTTTAATTGTTTTAATTATTTGTCAAACATCAAACATTAAAGTCTTTTAGAAACGAATGAGTATTACTTGTATTATGGTACGAGGGAAAACAGATCAACTGGAATTGCTTATTGCGACTACCCTCTCCAATTGCAGTTCCATTTGAGCTAATTGCAGTGGTGTTCCGCGTATTTCCATCTGAATTTTATTAGTTTGTGTGTAATTATGTTAAGCACAAACATTATCTACATCATTCAAATTAACGGATTGCTCTTTGTTTTGAACACTAATGGAATCTGAAGAGGTAGTTTTTCCTGGACCCACAACGTTCATCTAGAACCACTTGTTTGATTCTCACATAAAACCCATCTGTTTTTACTTGCTCCTGAAATTTATTATTTCTGTTCATTTTTACCCTCAACGAATTATACAATCGTATAAATCAACACGCGATTTTTCAATCATTTATTTCTTATAACTCCTCATGAGATGGTACCATAATATTTGAAAATTGTTCCATATGGTATTTAGCGTGATGGGTATTTAGTAAAGTTGAGAGTCGCTGCATTAAAAAGTTTGGGTTCAAATATTATGGTTAATTAGGTCGTTAATATTGCGAGAGTCGTTTATTCCTTCATTGAACCCCCCCTGAAGGTGGCAGAACCATAAATTTGTTGTAAACAATTAGGTCAAATTTTGTGGTAGTTAATAAATCAATAAATAACTGAAAGTATGTTTTCATTTAGTTCCACTGAAGTGGCTTTGCCAGGCTCATGAACCTCATTACGAGGATGATCTTTTAAAAGATCTTGTTATTGCTACTACAGTTTTGGTCTTTCATATTCTGCAATCTCAAGGTCAAAAGTCAAGAAAGCAAGATCAATATGCGAATTACTGCCCAAAGTAAAATAACATTTTATATGAACTTATAAGTGAACTCTCTAGGGATAAGGGATGAGGGGTTAAGGCGAAGAATTCTGTTAATTCTTCATCATAGCCATTTACTGTTGTGAAAAATAATATTTTATGTTAATATGAAGAGATAATAGTGTCTTTGTGCGCAGGTCATCACAAGTGCCGCGAGGGCTGGTCTGATCCTGACTACGAGCGCGGATACAACATTCTCTTGGATATACTGCTGCTTGTGCTGCCCCTAGTGGTACTAGCCGTAGCCTACTCTCTCATCACTCGCACATTGTACCAAGGTATGAAGTCTGAACAGGTTCTTCCCTTGAGCGCTGGTGAGTACAGGTCCTTTCACACGAGCAGATTTATCACTCCAATTTTGCATGAAGAAATTTTTTGCTAATGTGGCTTTTCGCTTTCCAATTACATTTTTTCTTAGATCAGTAGATATTTTTTAATTATTTTCATTTGCATTATTTCAAATCATTCCAACAAAACTAGCGAATTTTTATGGAAATTTCAACCCATTAACTAGTAGCTGAAATAAAAGGTATAAATGGAAATTACGTTATACCATTTTCAAAATTAAAAAATGAAATAATATTTGTGGGAATGGAGTCTTCCTTGTTTTACATATGCTTCAGGTGAAGAAATATAACTTCCTTAAAATTCTTACCTCATTTTCTGCTCATGCGACAGGAATGAAGTCTACAAACTGTCGAAATTATTTCTGAAAGACTTCGTAAGTTATCAAGAACTGATAATACTTGTTTGTTTTTATATTTTATGCACATGTTTACGGTATGAAAAAGCAGAGAGTATTTGACAAATTATAATTGTAGTTGAATCTGGGAGACAGTTTAAATTTCTCCATAGTATGTAAAGTATACAAAACTGTAGTTTTAATTTTTCTCAGATAAGTTAAGATAACTCGGTATATTTGTTACATCTATATCATGTAATTGCTAACATGTAGAGAACTTTTATATTGTATTATAATTTAACGATGTTTTTTATATAAAACGTCTTAGATCTGAAATTTTATTTGTAAGGTTTCATTAAGATTTAATGGTATTTTAACTTTGTTAAAAGTGAAACCAATTTTTCCAATCAGTTAGCGTTTATTGTATTCTTGTTTGTAATTTCGTTTCGCGCTTTGGGAAACTTATTTCTAATTAAAATCAGTGTCCATTAAATACGACGTGAGAATATGGGAAAAAAGTGTTCGAGAATTAATCATGCTCTGTTTAAAACACATCTCATGTGTGTTTATGCAGCCAAGATAAATAACAATTTATTAAAATATTTGCCGTGTTAAAAAATATTGCGTGGTATACTTGCAGGAATAACTGAACCAGTAAATAATATATTTGATCTCATTTTAATCAAACAATTTGGATAATTAAAATAAAATCATTAATTAAATAAAAAGTTCATCATTAGTCTAATTTACCACAAATTATACCTGTGGAATTAACAAGAAAATAAATGAAAACTTTATCCCCTCTCAAGTGTTTTAAACGAAAGGACCTGCGAAAGAGACTGTAATACAAGCACTTATTTACGTAAATTACAAAGTGTTTTAAGCTCATCAACCTCGATTCAATAGGTAATTGCACTCAAAGTAACTTCACTAACTATGGTACAGTGTTGGAAATAAATCACAGCCATGACGCAAAAGCAAGAATCGTGCTGACAATGAAGTATTTCATGTATTTTGGAGTAAAAATAACAGAGTATTGAAAGTGGCTAAACCTTCATATGAACTATAACAATACTTTACATAATAATTGTATAGGAACAACCAAAGTCTCCTCAAAACTCATACTTTCTGAGATAAAATTCATTTAGTTAAAATAAACACGAAATAAATCCAAACACTAGGAAAAGTTACACAATTTGCATAACTTATCTTTAGATATCATGTTAATACGATGTTATTCGATGTTCAAAATAACTTTTGCTCGTCCGGTAATGAAGAAGAACAATGCAATTAGACCATGTTAATTGAACTTTAAATTTGTCCACGTGCCATGATTAAATGATACCAAAGTTCAGTACACGTTTTGCCGGAGTAGAACATTAAAGGGCAGGACCTTCGAAAAAATCTTGTATTCCTTTTTATGCTTTTGCTGAAAGTTTACGAATGTGGTAATACGATATTAGTAGCATGGTACAATGTCAATTGTACAACTACAAGAATTTTTGTTATGTACATTGGCTCGAATTTTTCGAGGGGACGTAAAGTACTCAACAAAACATATCGCATATTCTACGACAGGTAGATATATTGCTATTGTACATCAAGCAGGACATATTATGACGTAATGAAGCTGAAGTACACACGCAGTGAAGAAAGAGCTATCATAAAAACTTTTTTTTTTGTCCAATTTATACCAGATACCCCACAGCCATTTCACTTGAAAAATTCCTATGACTCTTACAGTAAAAATATTAAGTGGCTTATTTAAGTAATAGAATTAGATTAGAACATAGATATTTTTGTAGATGTGCGATTTTGTTATAGATGTAGATTTATAGAATAGAGAAAATCGAACTAATGTAGAATTTGGTGGAAGTTACCTCTAGAAGGACTAACATGTTCAGTATGACCATTTTATTCTACTTACAACATATTTTATCTGAAATCTCATTGCATGTTAGAAACGTTGTTGCATTTTAAATAATTTTGTTCTTATTCTTAGCGATAATATGAACTAAGGCATGTTTGTGATGCATTTCTATTGGAAGCATCTGACTATACATTATATTTACTTAAATATAACTGGTATGAGAAAAAAATCATTTTTTTTCAATGGCGCTCTTCAAACGTTTCCTATTGCATTTTGTTTTAAAAAATGCTTTTTTGCTTTACGGTCATTGGGGTTGCTAATTTTTTCAATGATTTTCCCCCATGACTTACCGCTGTAAACACATTTCTATTTTGAGGAGAAATAGATTTACTAGCATGTACGTTTTTCTTTTAATTCATGTGATATACTCCAGTGTTAATATTTTTTGAAAGAAACCAGTGATTTTTTCTTTGACTATCCCTGTTTGGTCGTTTGATAGATTATCCTATATCTGTATTTAAGTGCGGATTACAATATACTTATACATTCACTTACTAATTTACTGTGGAAAATGGTAGTAAGAGTCATATATTCATAGGATAATATAGACAGGTTGTTTATTGCCCTATATATATTGCCCTTCGAAATAAAACATAAATCAGATTGCAGGATATGTCATGAGAGTGTTTTTTTGAACGAGCAACACACCCAGAGAAACTTACATAGTAAAGAAAGTGAAGAACACTATTTGCGATTATTGGCAGAGTAAGTATTTAATATTTAATGAGTTTATTTGCTTTCTTACGAAAAAGGAAATTTGTAAGCGGTATTATATTAAGAGGTAATAGACCACTTTTTCTGTTACAAATGTTTCCCTTCATGTTATTCGAAGGAATAACAAAATGCACGGAAGATAATAATTTGCACGAAGTCCATTTCAAAAGTGAGAACGTATCCGTTCACAAGCTATCCTTTACAGTAGACTAATTTGTATTAATTTTTCCACTATTACTTACTATTAATTTTTGTATTTTCAGTACATTCCCCTTAGTCATGACACGAGACTTCTACGATAAATAATAATTTGTCGATTAAATAGTTAATCTTATTGTTGAATTCGTTTTAGAGATTATGCCGGCATTATCCTTGGTTGTCCAATAACTTCAACGTGTTTGCTGCAGCGTTCTTGTCCTTTATTTCAGATTGCTTTTCACCTTTTTTTGGTGAGTTTCAGCACAATTAAAAAGAAACAACAAACATTTCAGCTGCCATCCAAATGCTTACGGCGAATAATATTTTGCTGCTAATTTCACTGCGAGACATCTTTTCAAACTTCTTTCCACCGCGTTTTCCCTTCTTCCAGAGAAGAGATCTTCAATCAAGAAGTGACTTCACTCCATTTAAACCTCGTATTCTTTCTTCTTTTATCCTTATCTTAAGGATAAGAAATTTTTTGAATGCTTTTAATATTGCGAAAGAGTTGATGTCTCAAAAATATAGTAATCAATCTAATGTGTCTGACTTCTTTCTTAAAGCAAAACGCAAATCCAAGATTAACATGTATTAAGTGGATTCACAAAACAAAGTAACACTGAAGTGTCAATATTTTTGGAACATTTTTAGTATACTGTATATCATATTTAAATACCCATATACGAATATGATAGAAACATATGACGTTTTAACTTACGTATAAATCACATACGTAATCACGTATATTAAGGTTTTAAAATAAATACATTTCATTAAAGATCCCAGTAGATGAAAGTTATGTACTAGTTTAATAAAATTCGTAAAGAATGCCACGTTTGATAATTTATGTAGCTCAATGGTTTTATATGTGCTTGCAGATCAATAAGCAATGTATACATGTTCAAACACGGCGCAGGTCTTGGTTGTACTACAACGGTAATAATGACTCACGTTATGTAAATGATCGTAAATCAATAAGAAGACATGTACTACTGATCCAATGTTTTAATCACTCTATTAACCTGAAAATTTTCGCCATCTTGCAACATACCCCTCTTTTGAAATATTTTGTTTTGTCTGACGCGCTCCACTTGCGAGGCAACATCCTTGGTCATACTAATAAGAGAGCATTGAACATACGGAGGTCGAAAGTGGTCCCGAATTTTTTATACTGAAACATATTGACTATTAGTATGTCCTGTCAACATATTAGCGACGATGGCACTCTCAATGCACTGAAAAAAATACGAAAAAACGATTTTTTTCGCACGGCGGAAAACTCATTTTGGAGGGTTTCGTATAACCTTTACTAGCAGGCGGACGAGCAGCGATATCCAAATTTTCTTCAATGTATGAATGTTGAAATACTATTTGAAATATTGTTAAGTTTTTGTTTCCTCATTCATTTCCAATTTCATGCGATAAACTATATTTTTCTGCAAGTTAATAATTACAAGCTTGTATAAATAATCCGAAAAGTGGAAAATAATAAGTACTTGTAGAGTTTCAGTGAGACTTAATATATTAAAGCGATCTATTAACAAAATATGTATCGCTTTGCTTACCTATCTTTGTTTGTATTGCATTAATATCCCACTGATTCTTTGAGTGACCTAATAAAATCAAAACTTTTTTCGATATATTAATACCAAAAACAAGAAAAAAATGAAATTAAATAAGTGAAAGATCTTAATTATAAAGCGATTGAATTCCTATTTTGTAATGATACTTAGATTCAGTATCGAGGAAGGATACTGAGGTGATATTACGGTGCACAATGCGAAACGTATGGTATCAATCGGTGACCTTTGCTACAGCAACAGTAAAACAGCAGTTTGCTAAAGCAGCTATTTTAACGGTAAATTTATTATTATTAAATAAAACAATTTATGAAATAACAAAATGGCTGTCGAGTCTCGAGTGTCGACTCTGCTAGAAAGATCTTGAATTATGAACAGAAATATCACTGGAATACGATCAAAATGTTACGTCAAGAGCGTAAAATTCAGGTACACAGACAAAGCGAAGAACAGTGACTCGCTAACATCGGATTAATTCATATTCATATGCCATTCTGCGCTCTTCGTTGTAATCCCGTGTACGAGTGATATAATCATTTACTATTTTAAACTGTTCAAGCTAAATTAAAGGGCTCTCAACTCTAAAATCTCCATCACACATGTTAAATTAACATTCCACATGTTCCAAACCAGTTTTAGTGAGTTAATTGAACTCTCTCCATAACCTACCCGTGGTCACAAACCCGCATTAACCCGCATGGATAGCTCAAAATTCCCTCACGTATCGAGATAAAAAATTTCATTTGCACATGATTTGCATATGTGCGCGATATCACGAAAAAATAATCGGTCCACATTCTTCGAGTACGATCTAAATAGTTTTTTACAGTTCACTGAAATCTTGAAAGAGGAAGATCGATTCTGCTACATCTAATATGACAGTGCAAAATGACATTACGTGCTTCTGATTTCGAGAACGAACTATTTGATAAACGCGAGGTAGCGCCAAGGTCTCCAGATAGTTATCGAAATCTTCAGATCAGACTGCGTCAGATAATTTTCTTTGAGGTTACCTCAACGGAAATGCCTATATTTACAAGCCATGAACAACTGAAGATCAATACCGAACGTTGTTTTAATCATCCACGCACAATCTGAAAAAAGCAATGAATATAGTGATGAAGTTTAAAGCGAGTATTCCCAAAGATGATGGCCTTTTCCAGCATTTGTCCTAGAATGAAGAAAAAATATTTTCTAATAAATAACTGAATTTAATAAATTACAAATTCCTCTTTTGTTTGGTGTGCGGTCCCCTCTGTGGCTACGGTGTCAGCGTGATCGCTCGTCCCTAAGTCATCCCGGTTTAAATCCCAGGTGGGGCAAGATAAAATTTGTAGCTTATCATTTCCATGTCTCAGTTGAAATAGCTGTGATGTATTAAATGTTCACCCTCTGCGGCTAACAACCGCAATTGTAACACTCTGATACAGCAATCTGGATCCTATCTAGACGCTGTTCCTCTGACCTCCGTAAAATTCACGGTATGTCTTGTGAGTAAACTCACACAAAAACTGAGTCTTATTGGCACTCCTCATTCGTGGTCCTTAGCTGGTCGAAACGAGATACATTGTGTTTGTTTAATATGGGTATTCTGTCTTGTACAAATTCTAATTTTAATTGAGTACATGGAATTAATTTATACGCAAAGATTAAATACGTTGTGTCTCCGTGCGCGAAGTGACTTCAATTTGCATTATTGATGGTATGTCATATTTTTTATAACCTTCGCAAAAATCACAAAACATATACCAATAGTAAAATATGTGTTACCCACCTCATTATCTCTCTTCACAGGTAAACAATTATTAATACTGAAGAATTAGTTGATTAATAAATATAAAATAAAAACTTGTTTAATTGGTCTCAAGAAAAAGTTCCAGAAAATTCCATTATTTTTTCAAAATTTATTGTAACATTCGATCGTTGAAAACAGACGTAAGTGAAGAGAAATATAAGATAGTAGACCGAGAGACCACTAATCCTAGCATGCCTCTTTACTGATTGGTAATAACACTACCTTGACAGTTTCTTATTGAACCTTTTCACCACAGTTTGCTCCGCACCTCTTTGTTAAGAGTACAGTTGTCCACATTACTCGGCCTCCCAAACAATTTGATTGTCTAGGAAAGCAAACCTTCTGTAACAACCGTTTAGATGCTCTGTTGAATAATTTACCGTCTGCGATGCTGTAGTGGTAGCGTCTTCACTTCCACGATCACGCTGAGTGGTAGAGTGCGGGTTCAAACCCTGCTCGGCCGAACTAGGTGAGATTTTCAGCTGGGGTTTCCGTCACCTTCTCCAGACAAATGTTGGTTCGGTACCTTAAGTTCCCTGGCAACCCAGCATCTCTCCTTTCCTATTTCTTTACTCAAGTCCAACGGTTAGGTGGAAAAGCAGATCTCATGACCTGGACCTCGCCAAAAGGGTTAAAATAAGTAAATAAATAAATTTAGCTTGAGTTACAGCTCTGTATGTCTTAGCAGCCACCATTTCCGATCCATTTTGAGAGATACACACAATCAGTTGCTGTCGTAAATGCATTGTTTAGTTTAATAGGTGTTTTTTTTGTATTAAAGGTATAGAGAGTTTTAATCTTGAGAACTTTACTCCATGGATTCTTGTCAACATTGCAATTGTACTCTTTTGATTGCTTATTCAGATTAAGAAAAAGCCGTAAGGAAAAGTTGATTTGTAAACGGAAATTAGTCGTCAGCTTTATAGCAAACGTTTCTTCTTTTTATTATCAATAATCATATTGAAAACACAAACCGTATTAATTTTGTACACATCAACTCATGTATTAATTTTTTGTCACAAATTCATTTTCGCAGTATACGAATATTTTCAAAATGACAATGGCAGGTGGAGTCAACGAGGAATATTGACAATATAATGATGTACCAATTAAAATTACTGAAATATTTTTTACATTAATATATTTAAAATAAATTCAAAATTATTGTGAATGAAAACAATTAATTAACTTTCTTCACTAATTCTATTTCTGTGAAATGCAATCATTAAAAAAGTATTTCTAATCAGAAGGAGAAACTGACATATTCAATACAGTCATACAATAAATAGTCACATACATCAAGTATTTTGGATATTTCTCTAATATTCCCGCCAGGATCTTCTAAAATTAAATCTACAAAAATTGTACACTAATGTTAGTTTACAGAATTTGATTAACAAAATGACCCGTGTCTTCAATTTTTATTTATTTTATGACTTCTGCATAAACAACAAGATTTTCTTGTTAAGAATTTAAAAAATATGTTAATTATCTAAAGAATAAGCATGAACAAAGCGTAGGACTAATGTGAAATATAGTGACAAGTCAACAACATTTCAATTCATTTACAACAAGAAAGTATTCTTCTGAATTCTCCGAAGAAATGTCAATGAATTACTTCCACAATGAATTATAGATACAATAATGCAGTAGGCAGTTACCAAGATATAATTTGAAGATATTCAATTTATCCTTATTGTTTTAAAAAGAAAAGCCAGTCATTTTTTATTTTTTGTATCCTAAGAATATCAGTCACCGAATTTATGAAAACTCCCAGACTTCTAAAGCATAAATTTTCTTTAGATATTCTTCAAATCGTATTCCTCATTATTATTTTACGCTTATTTTAAAATAAATATAACTTGGTAAAAATCAAAATCATTGTAAAATAGTACACTTCAGATGAAATTAATAATATGTTCCTTGAAAAATTACGTCCTCTTCATTGATATGCAGTATACGCTTTGTATACCGGCGGAAAATATTTAAATAATAAAATAATTGCAACATCATGGTAATATATTTTGGAGTGGACAAATAACAAATTATAATTAAAAAAACAATTTACTCTCAAATGGCTGGCCTTTCTTCCCTTAAGAGCTTAGTGAAATCTCTACTGCACGCTGAGAATTCTCCGTAATGAAGTAAGCAGTAAACCAAGAAGTCGTTGAAAGAAAGAAGGGAATCTAATTTCTCGAATTCTGCAAAAACAAAGAGAAGCTTAAAAATGGAAATGGAAGATGGATATAGTAGAAAGAATATTCCCTTATAATTTTAAAGTGAGAATATTTTGCTGTTCGCTTTACTTTTCGAGTTGCCACTTCATGAGGTGATATTTGTAATCTATGTTAAGCCGTACAACCTAGATATCAACTAAGCAAAATAATAATAATAATAATAATAATATTTTTCTCATAATTTTATCGACTCGTGTTGTACACAAATCACTAAATGGTCATCATACAAAGTTGCCAATAACCCGAAAATACCTACCTATTTATCCGAAATGCAAACCTACCTATTTTAACAGAGAAAGTACAATTGTACAGTAACAATAATAATTATATTAATAATAATAATAATAATAATACAACATAAAAATGATTGTTGAATGATACTTAGGAGGTGGAGTATTGAGTGTGGAAAAAGTCTTTCAAAATTATTGCAACCTTTTATCATTTTTCTTTCAAAATGAACAGATCAACTTACTATTAATATTTACTGGAACTAATCCAATTTCATTCAGTCTGATGCAATTAATCGTTCAATTATATAATGAGTATTACAAAAGTTCATTTGAAGGAGGTAACGTGATTATACTCTGGGATGTAACCTCCTCTTTATGAATTCAAACCCTTAAGAATCAATTTTAATCATATATCTTCACTCAAAACAACTTGCGTAGTTCCTTCTTGTTTTTACTAGGAAGTGTCAATATACTAAACTTGAGATGACGCTTCTATAGTATTAAATATTTTAAATATTCTTCAATTTATGAAATACGAAGAGCAGTATTTCTTTTTTAGAAAAATACGTTTGTCTCTGTATTATGTGTGAAATTAATTTTAATATTATAATTAGATAGAAAAATAGTCTATTTTATATTTCTTCAGAGATTTTTTCCCTTTTATTGAATTTATGAACATATTTCAACAAAATAATAATTCCCGTGTCACGACAATATTTGACGTTGTATGTCCTGTGAGAGAAAATAGAAAATTGTGTTCAGAATTACCCTGAAAATATTTTATTACTGTACTAAATATCTAAAATACTTTTTAAAAGTAACGAAACATACTATTTAATTTTTTGGAGTTGGAAATAATATAATTTTGTTGATGAAAGTAAAAGTACAGCGTTACAAATAAATTAACATGACCGATTAGTTCTATTCGTCGGGTAACATTTTCTCAAATTCCATCCCGTGCCGGTCCAATCGATCGACAAAGTGAACAAAATGATCCACGGACAAAGATAAGTTGGGCAGCGCTGCGTTGGGACAAAGAAGTAGGGACACATGTCCCTACCATCTTTCGCCTCCATGCATACAAAACGGTCAATGCTATATCTTGATATCTCATGCTTAATGATGGTTTCACATACACAACACAAAATAAGGACAAGTTTTTAAGAAAAATGCTTTAACTCTAAAAAGCACAAATGTTAATATTTAAAGTGCCAAAGTAATATCAACATACAAAATTAGAAAGTAATAGTATAATGTTTATGTCTTAGAATGACCATAAACGAGGTACCACATGGACGAATGACTTCGCTGACGCAGCTCTCGTCTCTTGGTTCCGGTACGATGATGTGGACATAAAGGATTATCGGCGTGTTAAAAATCACACGATGTAATCGGAACTAATGATTTTTATAGAGCAATGTAAACAGATACACAAAGAAATAAGCACCCGCCAGGTTTGTTGCTTTGCCCAGCTATTCCAGTATAACTCCCCATAACTTTCCTCCCAAGAAGCCCGAGCTTATCCTCGCGGTCAACGTGCCCTTCAACCCAGCTCCGCTCTGCTAGCGTCACAATCCATGATGCTCGTCTGCGCCACCGTCGTCCTTCCTTATCTATATCATACAGCGCACTCTACCAGTCGGTGCAGATATTTCTACAAGGCACAAAACAAGAACTCCTATCTATATGACACGGAATTACTGGTGGCATGTCGTGATTTTAATAATAATAATAATAATAATAATAATAATAATAATAATAATAATAATAATAAAACCCGTGTGGTGTCGGGGTCACCTGGAGAATAGAACCACGGGATCTCCCTCTGTCGTAAAATTAAAAAGATTATATTGAGGAACAATTATTTTGAGGGTTTTATTAATATAACATTTTTAATTAATTAATGAAATTAATTAGAGACTGAATAATGAACGTTTTATGGAGGGGGAGGAGACGTTGGTTATATTTTTTATAACATTTTATTTCCACTCAAAATGCAATGGACAGCGTAAAGTTATGATGATGTGATGAGAGATGGATCAATAACAAAATTGAAGGTAATATGAATGGAATGTAACAAAATGAATGTAATAGAGTAATATACATGCATGAAATTTTTTAATGTTTTAATCAATCATAATTAAAATGATTGTAACAAGGGCGTGATAAATTAAATAAAGAATTTTACGGTTCACGAATTCATATTATTACACTAATATGAATGTTGTGAAACAGTTTCTTCCTTTTGGAAAATAATCATATACAACGATTCTTGCGGAACGTCGAAATGAATGTTGAAATGATGTTGCCATGTTGAAATACTAGAACGGTGACTATATACCTTACTTGAGAGGATGAAAAAGAGTTGTTAATAATGCTAAGAGGGCATTTTAGTACTTGTTTCTTAACAAGTACCACATTTTCATATATGTGGAGAAAATGAAAAATTTTGATGTTTGATTACTTAAATGAAGGTTTCACAAGCGCTTCTAATTATTTCAATGTTTATTCGGTATCAATCTTTGTATGGGCTCAATTTATTCTTTGTTCTTTGTATGGTTGAAGATATTCTTGCATAAACGAAAATTGACTCATATGGCAAATACCTTGCTCCATTTTTTATTTTATTTAACATTATATACATCACATTATTAAAATTATATAGTAGTATACATTGTTAGTACAATACAAACAGGTGAAAATGAATTGTACTAATATTTGATCTAATGGGTTTACTGTGTACGCGAGGTCATTAAGTAGAAATTTCGGTTAGACCATTCAGTCACTTGAGGTAAGTATTTCACGTAAGTGATAAAAAGGTCATGTGGCTAAGAAACGTATATTGCATCTGGAGGCGTAGAAAATCTATAACCGAGTCTTATTTTCTGGGAGACTGGACCGCCAAACACCCAGCCTGGCGTAAAAGAACGAGCAACAGGAACGGGCGACAGTTATTTAGAGTCTTGGAAAATCCGCAGAGTCAATGGCTACTTCACGCCCCCATGATCCCCACTCGGAGGTCGAAGAGATCAGGGAGCTGTAATCCTAGCATAATTGACTTTGTTCTTACTCGAGGAGACGTTGTTTTTCGGTCATTGGTTACCTTGCCATGCGCCGATCACGTTCTCGAGTTCAATCACGCACCAGTGCTCGGCACGCTGTCTTGGGACGTATCCCCCTGTTAGGACCCCCATGTGACCTGCGAGGTGGACTGTGACCAATTCAGCAACTTAGTGGACCAATGAATATCCACAGAGTATAAAGCTGAAACATTACAGTCACTGGACCCCTGCACACTCGATCGAGAAATTTCAGATCTCAGTGACATTATTGTAGAATCTAGCGAAGCGGCAACCACTGTTGTGCGCACGCAGATTCGCCCACCTGACGTGAACGAAAATACGGAGGAACTCATTAAAGAGCGTCGTGTCCTTCGCACGTACAACAAATACAGGGGTCCCTGTGACAAGGAAAATGTGAATTTGCTTTCGCGACAGATCAGGGGAGACTATCGGAGGCCCGTTTGGACAGGTGGAATCAGGCCATCGATTCAAGCACGACTGCAAGCTATGGCGAATGCGCAGGGCCCTCGATCTCGTGGGCCGTGCAGTCAAACTTCCCATTAGATGGTGAATTTGTTTGGACGAGCCAAGAGAAGACCCATACCTTTGCTAAAGTCCTCGAATAACATGCGCCAATCGCAAGAGTCACATCGTCCTAGAACTCGAGGAGGAGTCCAGCGGTAGTGAGTGGGAGGATGCCGTGGAGGACGTGTCCGAGGTGGACGTCACCTGCTTTCGACACCGCAGCCCTCGGTGCGTCTAATCACACACAAAGAACTGGACTAAGCCTTTGGGAAACTGAATCGAATAAAGTTCCGAGGTCCAGGTAAAATATCTTCCTCACATCTGGTTAAACTCGGTGAAGCAGCAAGGGCAGCCGCGCTCCTCTTATTAAATGCGTGCTAAGCTGCCTGTTACTTTCCCAAGCAGTGGAATTTGGCGACGATTACGCTAAAAGCTGGGAAATGTCACTCTTAGACGGACGGTTATCGGTTAATCAACCTGCTATCAGTGATTGGGAAGGTATTTGAACGTCTTGTTCAAGGGCGGCTTTTCGCGGGGATAAGAAGACTACACCTGCTCCGAGACGAGCAGTTCGGTTTTAATGTCAGATATAGTGTGTCTCAACAACTCGTTCGTCTGGTAACTGTATAGGGACGAGCATAGGACAAGAGGAGGTCGATTCCAGCAGTCTTCCTCGACTTGCGGGCAGCTTTCGACTCTGTCTGGCATCTGAGACTTATCCAATGTCTGATTGGGCGGGAGTCGCCAACTGCTACATGAGATTGATCGCCTACTTTCTGGAGAATCGTAGGTTCCGTGTTAACGACTCGGGGGCGCTCTCAAGTGAACGCAAGACTACTGCAGGGCTGCCGCAGGGTAGTTTCCCGTCTCTCCTACTATTCGGATTATACGTGAACAACATCCCCCTTGCATCTCACTGTCAGCTCTGAATGTTCGCGGGCGACTTCGCGTACTACGTGGTCGGCAAGTAGAGATCTGGCAGTGAGATACTTAAACCAAACGTATCGTCTCCTTCCCCAATGTCTGAGTACAAAACGCCTCTCCCTTACCCTGAACAAATGCGTTGCGGTCGAATTCACGCGGAAACACGGAACGCCGGGCGTCTCATCCAATAGGCAGGGAAGATATGTGGGGCGTGTGGCACCTGGCCACACGCTCTCTAACGTCGTTCTCTGCCGCACGCGTCCCCCTTGGTCCCCCCATGTCAAGTATCTGCGTGTGAATCTCGCTCGGAATCTTTCTTGGAGGCCTCACATTCAGTACTTGCGTGGGAAATTCTAAATTCAAATTAATTCGCCCTCCCTTGCGCTCTCGTGACCTTAGTCTCTTCAAGAAAAGACACCTCCTAACAGCTTGTGTTCGACCAACAGCCACGTATCCGTGCGCTGGAGAAGGCGTTGGGAGAGAATGCACTGGCGAAGCTCCAGCGGTTGCGGACTGACCTGAGAAAGGTTGAACGCCGCCGCTATGGCCTCGCCTACACATTTCGGCCGCATCCTCCTCGAAGACTGGAGGAGTTTCTTGAACACAATTAGTGAAAACTAATTTTATGTTGTTTTCTTGGATTATATATTGTAGTTGTTAATTTGTTTATTTGAAAGTTTATTTTTATAGTTTTATAGTTTTACTGATTTTTAATATAATATTTTAATGTGTAGAATAAATGAAATATTAAAATAGCCCTCTCCCTGAAATCTAGGGATCCAAAGAGGCCACATGATATTAATAAAAAAGTAAGTTAAGAATAGAATAGTGATTTTAAGGCTGCAATGCCAAAGCAAAACTCATATTTCCTTCAATGTAAATAATAATAAAAATTCTTAAAAGCCGGTGGGAGGCTTCCACCGGTAAGAAAAAATATGAAGGTGTGTCATAATAACCATTTGTAAATACATTAATGAAATTTCCACGTTTTGCCATGGTAACAACTTTATTTGCTTCTTAACATGTTTTAGACGGTATGACCGTTATCATCAGTGAATCCCGCATTTTCCTGCCAGAAATTTCCTACACCAGATCCACTAATGTTGGCAGTCCTGCCGTCGAAAACATGTTATGAAGCATATGAAGTCACCATGGCAAAACGTGGAAATATCATTAATGAAAATAGAAATAAAACTTAAAATAATGTGTAGTTGACCTCATAAAGGAACAGGAGGAGAAATCAATAAATGAGTTGACAGTACTCTTTCAGGGACAGCTCACAAACATCGTCTACGATTTAGATGGCTATACTTCTCTTAGTATTTACCATCTTCATTTTTAAATGGCTAACTTTGAAGTGGAAGGAAATACCCAACTATATCATCGCAAGTTTGACCTTCTTTTAGCAGCAGAACCTACACGTGTACAACACAGTCACCGAGGCAAGGTAGTTGAATGCTGTTTGTTCGTCCTTCTGTTCACTAGTACGAGAAAAGCATCGCAGAGAAAGAAAAGTAACGGGGTGTAAGCAATGGAGTGAAAGCGCAATGTTGCCATATATCTTCTGCGGAGGAGGCCAAATGAATACTGACTCAATCCACTTCAGTTGGCATCCCCCGGCACCCAGACAAAAGCTTCTCTAAACTGTTAAAAAGCTAACTTCACGCACTGTTCTTCCTGCAAAAGGTTCAAGATCAAGCCCTCTGCCCGTCACAGTTGGCATATCAATTACTGGCGAATCGGTTGATGTAAATGAAGCGGTTAGCATTCAGATGCAAACTCACTAAGATTCTGCGAGTAAAACTCCATCGAGTCTACAGCGAGACGAAGAGTCGGCAATCTCACAATACTGGCAATGGATCTTCGACTTTCACATGGATTTGAAACTCCTCACTGATTTCTCTTATTTCGCTGTGAGCACTGTAGAAGACACTCTTCCATACTTCTGCGACACTCAGGTGTTACAGCTAAGGAAGAAGTAAAGAGATATGAATATATTCGCCCAATTTTATACTAATCCAGTGCAATTAAACGCAACGTTTTTCATGCAGTTGTGTGGCGGATGATCTTATTTACAGAGAGACAACTTCAGTACTAATCTTTCACTCCATACGAGTTCCCGTCTAGTTTCAGTGAAAGCACTCCTAATTCAAGATTAAACAATTTCGAACGTATTTAAAATTATGAATACTTTTAATCCTTCATTTATAGAACAAATATTAAAGCAATACACGTTTTTTACGAAGACTTCTTGAGAATTAGATTATTGCCAAAATTGTTTGAGTTATTTCTAGAAGAAATTCAGGACTGCAAGATTATAATTTTTCTTCGGTTTTAAAATTTGTCTTCAAATAATTTTTAGTTTGTTGTTGATGTATTATTCTAAGTAAACTCTCACCATGGATAAAGAAGACTCACTGTTATTGATGCATTTTTCAATATCCAGTGTGCTAATTTGATATTGAACATATTTTTTGTGATATTAACTATATAAAACTATACCATCGCGTAACCTTCAAATCGAGGAACGTAACGATTTTCCATTAAGGATATACTTATATTTAGATTAGATATTGGCATGGAAGTTGAAAAGTATATTACATAATTTTTCCATGCCAGGAATTGGTTTGGTATTCGAACATGTGAAGAGCTGATGGATTTTGTGATAGATTCCTCATATCAATAAGGATAAATCTCATATTTGTCATATTATATTAGTTGTCCAATGTCGTGTTCTAGTGAGGACTCGTATGGCCAGGTTCCTGGAAAACTGAAGTATCTTCAAATTGGACTGATGAACAACAGCGCTAACCTTGCGACTGTATTGTACTATATGGTAAGATGCTATTCGCTCTACAATTCATGTATTTGGTTTCGTATCATTTTTGGTTTTTATGTGTTGATTCTGGGTTAATTAAAATAAGAATATTTATCGAAATATTTTATTGCTTTCTAATCTGAAACTATTTCCTTGTTTCTCTCACCTTTAACTGTTAAGTTTTCTTTGGAAATAAAATGGCCGGACTCTAACTGCTGGTTCGATACGTTTTATACATTCAGTCTCTTTAACGGCAAGATATATTTACGGTACGTTTAAAGGCAACTAAAATAATCTTTAGTTTCAATGTATACGCTGCTCTAGTCGCATAACTTCGCGTAATTCTTATGCTAGTAAAATAAAATAAAATAAATATTTAAATGAAATAAATATATAAATAAGAAATAAAATAAATTTAGTGTTAAGAAAGCAGATAGAAACTGGGTATGACCACGTGGAGGACAAACTTTATAGTATGTATCAATTTTCCTGTACGGAATGAAATAGATTATGTGCGGAAATGTCTTAAGATATTTTAGATAAATAAACAAATATATAAATAAATCAATCAAAAACAGGGATGAAGAAATAAGACGAGGGAAATAAGCTTTACGTATGGGTGAAAATAAATATTCTGAAACGAACAAAGCGTCGAAAGTTAATAGAGTATCAAAACAATAAAATACGACGTCTCACATTACGGAAACCGAGTTTTCCCTTTTTACGTGTATTTCTTTCTCATATACCTAGTAAATAGTGTACAAAAAAGTACTGTAACCGTGAAAAAATTCGAAAGCGAGACTTCGACGGAAATATCCGTTTTGGCGCTCCCTGATTCTGAAAAAAAATTGCTTTCGGGATAACATCCGTCCGTCCGTCTGTCCGTGTGTGTGTGCAGCGATTCTGAGAAAATGGATGATTCAATTTACGGTAGAATTTACTTGTCGATGCACGAGCTGTAATTTTTTTAACCAAACATACTTCACACGAAGGTCAAAGTACTCTTTTGAATGTTTCTAAAAAACTGCTCCAATGATTTAGTTTAAATTTTCTGTAGGTAAAATACAATTAATATGCATTACATCCGCATTAGCGGTATTTCGCTTGAAAGTATAGACGCAGTAATATAATTTCTGTCTGCTCCACTTACACATTAGTTTAGTGTTTCAAGAAGCTTGAATAATATTAAGCTGAGAAAATGGACCAAGCAGACGTAGAATACAATTCTCGTGAACTGAAATATGATAGTGATAAAATACATACGAGGACAGGAAGCGCACTGCACATACGAAATTACATCAATTTCTGTCTACAACGTAATTACATTTACATAACAGTTTTACAAAATTTATAAGACTTTTAAGTCGTTATATATTTTGAAATATTATTGTCAATATTTATTTTACTTTCAAATTGCAAGTAAAAGACAATTAGTTCATCTAGCGACTTTGAGCATGAATAGAGCACTGAAAGAGTACCGAAATATAGAGGACCACACGCTAGAAATGACCCTTTCACTATAGATTTTTTTCTCACACTATGCTGCAGACGGAGAAACTTATGAGAAAGTATGTGCAATGCTTTTGCACCACTGGTTCGCGTATTCATGCTGTACATAACCTAGATTCTACACCGACAAGTTAGATTCTTTTCGTATAAAGGCAAGGGTTAAAAGAACACAATTTGCATTTGAAACATTAGACACAATGTGGTTTGGTAAAGAATGCAAAATATAAGGAATTGTTTTTATCGAACGAAATGGGTGAAACTATATGCGCAACTGTTTTATCTCAATACTATCCCTCGCAATTCATTTCTCTTTCGCCGGAAAGAACGGTTTACATTACAACTTTAATGTA
Organism: Laupala kohalensis; assembly: GCA_002313205.1. Lineage (NCBI taxonomy): Eukaryota > Metazoa > Arthropoda > Insecta > Orthoptera > Trigonidiidae > Laupala > Laupala kohalensis. Next base: position 1,033,491 of record NNCF01126922.1, on the reverse strand, counting down.
GTCGAGTGACGAGGAGCTTAGGAGCATCTCAAAACTAGGACATGGTAAGATATGTCCATATTTGGCTATGACTGTGTAAAAATTGACTCGCAAATAAAGTATCGACTCGCAACACGTACCGTAATGTACCAAATCGAATAAATTAAAGAACTTCGTGNATATATATATATATATATATATATATATATATATATATATATATATATATATATATATCACCACTGCACAAACAAAGTCAGTTCTCACTCAGCTGTGTAGGAGTCGGACGTGATTCAGCTGTCGCTGCTGGTCAGCACACTATTTGAAGGTTGTACTACAAGACTCATCTTCACCGTGCGAAAGGAATCCGTTTTTCACAAATATTTTTCAGTGTGCCATCGTCGCTAATATTTTGACAGAATATAAAAATAGCCAATATTATTCAGTATTTAAAAAATTAGGACCACTTACGACCTGTGTTAGTTGAAATTTCCCTTGGCAGTCGTGAAAGCCGTGCTCTCTAATGCACATATTCATTAACGAGATTGACGTAATGTTTTGACTCCACGATATCCATTCGGTACCGCGTCTTGTCGAAACTTGACATTCCGACTGCTATGCTGCAGCTCTTGAGATGCGACTTATCTCGCAACCATCGGTCAAGTCAGTTTTGAAGAAGGCTGCTAATATATCAAGCCTTCGAGAATATCGATGAACGTAAAAGCATTCGAAATAAAGGATGAAATATTTAGAACTAGTAATTACACCAAGAGAATATCAAATGGTTATTCTCTATTTTGCACGAATACAGAAGTATAGTTACCACACTCACCGTTCCAATTGCAAAAATAACATCTCCACAGAGTTCGGAGAGTCGACCAACGGTGCGTGGTAGTAAAGCTCTAAAAGGGGTGGCGTGTAGCGATGCAGCGACCATACCGCAACCTCGGCTCCGCCAAGTCGCACATCAGAGGACGTCCTGATTTCTGTTGCCAATCGACGATGTGGCAATGGGGACGGTAAAGGAGGGAACACCGACGCCGTTGAGGCAGCGCACTGTGGTCCTGAAACGGTCAATAGTGGCCAAAATTGTTGTGCCCTTTTACCCCCTGGAACTCAATACTGTGCTTATTCTGTAAAGATCGCCGATTAATTACGTGAAAACAAATCTTGGGCAAAATTGCCCTATGTGATTCCAAAATATAATTATTAAAATACAAATTTCTATTTTTCAACGGATAATCGGTATGAATTTATTTTTAAATTAATATTGCAACTCATTGATGAGTTTTATCGCTTCTAACGTTTTTTTTCATTTAAATTTTTGCATATTCTTTCCAAAAATGGATTCTTGCAATATGTTTCAGTGTAAAATTAATTGATTAATTTCTAACACCGTGGCAAATAAATTAATTGCTAACCGTCAAATAAAATATAATATTTGAAAATTTAAAAAATACTTGAGTTTCAGTGAAATAAAAATATATTTATTAAAACAATATAGAATTTACATGAACTTGAGTTTAATTGAAAATATATGACATGTTGATACCTCCATCTTGCATTTTGTTGACTTTTCAAATAGACTATATTTTCGTAATCGTAGACCCAAAATCCCTCGTATACAAAATTTTCAGAAATTTGGACCGTATTATTAATTTTTGACCGTTCTTGACTATCATAAGAAACGTTAGAAATGTAAAAATTCTTAATCAATATAGTGTAATATTAATAGGCTTATATTTTAAATTATCCGGCTAAAATACTAATGGATACCGATTACTCGTTGAAAAATCGAAATTTGTTTCTAAAAATTAATATTTTCGAAATGTCTTATCTTCACGTAGTGCAATTTTGCGCGAAATTTTCTTTTCATTTAATTGATCCTCGATCTTTATAGAATAAGCGATGTGTTCAGTTGCAGAGGGGGAAAAGGGGGATAACAATTTTTGGCCACTCTTGACCGTTTCTGGACCACAGGGTATAGCGGAGACTTCGAATACCATCATTGGTGCTCGCCAGAGCATACAAGACAGGCGCGAAATTCAAGATCAGTAAATTAATATGTATATGAAGCGGTAAATTTTTGAAATGTAAAAGAGATGTAAAACTATATATAAAAGAGATATAATAATTAAAAGAAAAAAAAGGACTAAAAATGTTAATTTGTCACTGCTTTATACATTTTCAATAGAACATAAATGTACACGTGAGTTTGAAATGTAATACAGATATCGTCAAACATAATGAAGGTAAAAATATTCATTCTTTAAAGAATATTATTGATAAACAAAATTTCAACTTTGAAAATTGTTGTGATATTGTGAGAAAAATTGACGTTAAAATTCACTTTCCCGAAAAATAATTCAAAGAATGACTCATTTTAAGGCTGCGAGTAAACGCATAAGTTTCACAAGTGAAATTTACTGTAATGAATGAAAAAAGGTATTATTTTTATCAAAACTCCAGAAAGAACCACAAAATTTTGATGTATTTTAAGAATGTTACAACATTTTAATACAGTTATTACAGAACATTTTTTTAAAATGCACATGTTCGACTTGCGCGAGCTCTAAACATTTTCCAATTTTCTTCATTTTATATGAAAATTAAATCGTTCTTCACCCTCTAAAACATAATAGAAGAGCTATAAATTATTTTGTACTTCTTTTTTTGTAGCAGTTTAATGTAGATAGAATGTGTAAAGTCGAATATCTAAGAAAATGTCAAGATCATTTATAATTACGAGGGTTGCTACGAAAGTATTGAGATACGCAAGAACTAAGAAACTTGAAATAAATTTGATCACTGTATTTCTCAGAGTGCTCGGCACGACACTCTACATAATTTTGTGTTCTCTTAAACTATTTCTGAAAACAGTGTTTTCACTCATTTGCTGCAAGTTCACTATTGTAGGTTTCAACAGCTTCTTCAGGGCGTGAAAATCTTCATCCACGCATGCGATTTTTGACTGAAGAGAACAGAAAATAATCACAAGGGGCAAAATCAGGACTGTAAGGTGGGTGAGTCATCAGTTTAACCTCTGTGGACTCCAAGAACTGAACTGTAAGGTTGACTGTGTGAGCAGACTCATTGTCAAGACGATTCCCCGCACTTCCGTCTTTGACCGCTGATCTTGAAGCTTTCTGAAACCTTTTGGTAGACATACTGTGGTGTACCACAGAGTAGTGACAGTCCTTTGTTCTTCCAGGGAAACAGTTGCATATGTCCGCTTTTGGAGAAGAAAGCTGCGACCATTTTCTTTCCGACACTACGAGGCCGCTTCAATTTTGTTGGTGGATGTTCGTCGGGAAAAATCCAGACTGTCGACTAGCGCTTATTTTCAGGATCGAACCGATAAATCCAGGATTCGTCACCAGTAACTATGCCAGAAACGCGCCTAGAGTTGCCTCTGTGGAATCTGTTCAACATTTCTTCGCACCAATCAACAAGGATGCGCAAGGAAGGACAAAAGTGGCTCTGTCAAAGTGTGAGGCACCCATCGAGATGAAAGTTTCCTGACTCAAAGATACTCGTGCAGGATTTTGGAAACTGCCGGCGATCCAATCTGTAGTGTCGCTTCAATGTCCTGAAATATCACACGATTGTTTTCGCGCACCAGTTTTTCCACAGAGGTGGTTTTCCTCAGACATTGCTCCTCTCCTCATCTTTCAACGAAGTTCGACCTCTTCTAAATTCTTGAAACCACCGAAATATTGTCGGACGGGAAGTAGCAAGGTCCCCGAGGATCTGTTGCAAACTATCAAGACTTTCAGATTAGTTTAACAACTTTTAAAACCATAGAGAATCATTTCGGGAAAGTGCTCTCTTTCCGGTTCCATTCTGGCAAGAATTGAATGCCGCGTTAACAGAAACATATAAAGCCCTCCTAGCAACAGTGCTGAGCCGAACAAGTTGATACTTGCACGAGTTACTCGGAAAGAACACCGCCGCCGGCCAGCTTTCTTGGAAAGACAAGAATGGACCGTAACACAGTCTGTCTCTAAACTTTCGTCACGACCTTCGTGTATTAGATAGTATTTTTTAATTTGCTGATAAAACGTGATAATTAGTTTTAAAATATTCCGACCAATTTGGTTTTAGTTTTACTCGCTTTTACGGAAATGAGAATACAAAATAAAACAATTTTAAAATTTATTTTAAAATAAAAAAATGTAAAATATATTTAAAAAATAATAATAATGGTAATAGACAACTTTATTCATGATAGATGTTTCAGTTGATATATACCCAGATCCAAGAGGCTAATCTGTATGTGCCACAGAGCTGAACACAGGGTTATCTCATGACGCTCGCAAGGTGGCTACTGCTGCCCCTCTGGTGGCTAAGGTGTTAGCGCTCCTGCTCATCACCAAGTTATCCCGATTTCAATTTCCGGTGGGACCAGAAAAACTTTTCACATTAATGTCCCAGTTCATATAGCTGTTACAAATTAAAAGCGAACCCTTGTTCTTTTTTCCCCGTTCCACTGCTCCTAGTATCAATAACTCTGTTACTAACTCCTCCACGTGGGCCAATTTGTTGGTAAACCCAACTAAGCGGCCCACCTACTAACAATAGCCCACCACCCAAATCCTACCTCCTATCGTTCTTTGTAGACAAACTTCAAGAGCACGCTATATTTCCCATTTACAAATACTGCAATACAATGGTCGGACCTCTGCAGTAAGGGCTATTTCATTACTTTGAAGTCAGCATTGCCACCCGGTAAAATAAGATAGCATATTGTATAAAGTCTCTATAAATTCGCTATTTCTACGCATGGCAACCGCAAAATAAATTAATATCAATTAAATTGAAAATTTCTAGCATGTATATTATTCTTGTAACTAATTATTCAAAAACACTCAGTAGAGTATTTGACATTACGATTCTACTTTTTGGCCCTTAATGTCTTCTTAAAATGAAATCACAAAAATATACCATTTGATAAGCAATTATTCGAAGCATTTTAAAAGTTTAAGGATGACTGATGGTAAACGACACATTTGAATTTAATTCTAGGAAACATATTCTGACCATTCGGATTAGATGTTAATATTAAAATTGGCTCTAATAATCTGTCCAGGACTTCAAACACACACAGAAAAAATTTGGTGCAATTCTTAAAACTTTAAACTACTTCATCTCTAAGCAGTTTTTCTTTTTTTCCCCACATAAAATATAAATTGCATCGTTAATCCTACTTTCTGCCTCTGTATTACACAATAAGGATATTCTTGCGCTTAGGCCAAATAGACTCCAAAATTTTGTTACGCCAACGTTTCAATATATTTCTTATCTTTTTTAACTCCTACATCTCAAAAAGTTCCTATCATTGTCACAGATATGAAATATATCAAAACCTTGGCGCAACAAAAATTGCAGTTTATTTGGCATAAACGCAATAATATATTTACTGTGTAAAATAAAGGCTGCAGCAATAACGTAATAAATACCAAGTTGCCCTCCCCCTTGTTCACAGTTTACGTTTTGAGGACTACTAACCGCCATTTGATTGAGAAAACGAGTGTTAATCGTTTCCTCTCCTCAAAATTAATTGCAAACACAACATGCATTACACATATCAAATTGGAGGTTTTCAATGGCTGTTACTGCGGGCAAACATCTGTCATTCGCTTCACTTCGGGAGGTCATGACTTTTTCATCCAAGCACGAGTTCTGTTGTTTTGGATGTTTCAACTCACGAATTAATCCAATTATTTGGTTGAAATACATACAATAATACTCTAAGACCGGAACAAGAGACTGTCACTAACCATTTGACTCAAAATGAACACAAATTTTACATTGATGATAATCTTCACAATTTACAAATAGGGGTCCAACGTAACTCGCCTCCTCGTGGTGTACCCTGGATAACGCAAAATGAGTTACTCCTCTGCGCCTCCTACCGTGCTACAGCAGAGCCAAACAGATGTCCATGCAAGATTACCATCAAATGGCCCTTCCCAAGGCCTTAACGACGCCTCCCGGCAGACTCGCTGTTTAAATGTACTTTTTTGGAACGCAGGCGGACTGAGCTCCTCGAAGTTCAGCGAGCTGAAGATTTTTATTCTCGATCACGACATTGACATTTTTATTGTTACCGAAGCCGGCGTCGCATCTGACAATGTACAGTTCTATCAGCTGAGTGGCTTTACTATTCACACTCTCCCCCGAGGTAGACAAGTAGAGTCTGGAATGATCATAGACATCACAAATAATATAGTTTCGAACTTCGACATCATTCATCAAATGAGCGCAGAGGACAAATTAGAAGCAATCAAAATTGATGCGTGGCTCAACAAAAATCATTTCCGGATCATTGGGGTATATAACCCCCCTAACAACATGTTCGACCGTCTACTCCTAGAACAAATCATCACGAACCGAACCATAGTCATAGGCGACTTTAATGCCCCGTCAACTCGATGGGGATACCAACGTACATCCTCAGTGGGAAGCTCTGTCGAAACCTTCATCGACAATTGTTCATTGAACCCGATAGATACAGGCCCCACCTTCCTGTCCTTCTCAGGACAACTCAGCAGACCGGACCTCGTAATACCCCACGCCAACCTCANCACGCCAACCTCTTCGACAGGTGTCAACACAAGCTGCTTGATGACCCATCTGGCTGTGGACACCGAATTGTTATTGCCTCAGTAGAACCTATGATAAAGGTCCCAAAACAAAGGCCACTTACGAGGTGGAATTTCCGCAAAGCCAAATGGGAAGCATATGCCGACGAAACCGATGCGCTACTCACTGAAGAGATAGTATCTCCTAACCCCCAACTCACTTTCTCAAAAATAACAGATGCTATCCTAAGCGCAGCCACCAAACATACACCTAGAGGACAAGTGAAAAAGTACTCTCCTTTTTGGACCACCAAGCTGACTTACCTCAAATCAAATAGAAACAAAGCGAGGAAAACTGTCGAGCGCACGGGAAACCTAACTGACTGTGTACAGCTGAGAAAAGCCCAGGACACTTTACAGAAAGAGATTGTTCAGAGCAAACGCGACACCTTCCACAATTTCGTTGCAAAACTCGACTACAGAAAGGATGGAACAAAAGCCCACCGCTTCATATCAAAATTAAATAATACATCTAAGCAACCGAAAGTGTCACCTATGCAAAAAGGCTCAACCACTGTAACATGTAAAAAAGAAATCGCCAAGCTTTTCTGCAAAGAATTCTCGTCTTGTTCCTCTAGTTTCCCCCACCGGAGAAGAATCCGTCCCCCAGCGCTTCCCCAGCCTGAAGCAGACCACCAAGATCTAAATGACAATTTCAACCTACGGGAACTCAAATCGGCGATTGCCTTATTAAAGACAGGAAAGAGCTGTGGTCCTGACGAGATCTTCCCAGAATTCATCACACATCTCGGAAAGTCAGCCCTCAGAGTTCTACTAGCAGCTGTCAACCAAACCTGGCATCAGGGCATCCCGAACTCCTGGAAAAAAGCCGAAATTATTCCTGTCCTAAAAAAGGGCAAAGACCCCTGTCTATCCAAGAGCTACAGGCCCATTAGCCTCACCTCAATCTTATGCAAAGTCGTTGAACGTATGGTGAACAACCGTCTTTTACTGTTTATCGACAGACACAGACTCATTGAACCCGAACAGGCTGGTTTCCGGAAACACATGTCCGTCATTGACCAAATTATCAAACTTTCGCAGTATGTCAAAGACGGTTTCCAGAGAAAAATGTCAACCCTCGCCTGTTTTGTCGATTTCAAGGGCGCATATGATACCATAAGCCGGAATATACTTTTGAGCAAGCTAGCTAATCTAAAGGTAAATGGAAATATGCTTAAATGGCTGACAAGTTTCTTATGCCAAAGACTGGTCAGAGTGAAGTACAACGATACATCCAGCGCATACCGACAACAGAAGAGAGGCCTTCCGCAAGGAGCGGTCCTCAGCTGTGTTCTTTTTAATATAATGATTAACGACCTCATAACAGAACTAAAGAGACAGCCTGGAACTGAAGTTCTTTGTTACGCCGATGACCTCACAATATGGTCAACTAGTAGCAGCATTCCAGCAATGGAACAAAATCTCAACGATGCACTACAGCGCCTGAACTCTTGGTGCCTCGAGAACGATATGATTGTCAGCAGGGAAAAGACGACTGCGCAACTATTTTCTATGTCAACCAAAAAACATGATATAAACCTACTGTACGACTCAACTCCTCTCGAAATTCTCCCAACGACAAAGTACCTCGGCATGACTTTGGACAGTAAGCTGAATTGGTCTCAACACGTCTCAAATGTAGTCGACAAATCTACCAACCGATTATGTATCCTTAGAAGACTCGCTGGCACCCAATGGGGAGCTACCCAGGACGTCCTGGCCACCACGTACAAGTCATATATCCGCCCTGTACTAGAATATGGGGCCGAGGCTCTAACAACAGCAAGCGATTCAACCAAAAAGAAACTCAGTACTGTGCAAAATAATGCGTTACGAATTGTATGCGGAGCAGCTATATCCACCCCTATACCTGCCTTGGAAATTCAGACGCAAGTAGAACCACTAGAAGCTCGTCGCGACAAGGCAACCCTGAAATTTTTTGAAAGATCTCGCCGCATAGGAGACAGATTTTGGGAATCTTATCGCACCGCAAACGCTCGCCTTAAGACTCAAAACAGCCCTCTCGCTTGCTCTCTTGAAATATAATCAAAATATCAAATTAATTTCGGAGAACGACTTCCCTTCAGACGTCCCGAGGCTGTCAAAGAAAGACCAGAAATCCCGGTTTTCCTGCTTCTCCCCGATATCGACGCCAAGAAATCAGATGTTCCATCCCATCTGCTAAAGGCCGCAACACTAAAACTGCTTGCAACAAAATACCCAACTCCACAATGGTCACATGTATACACCGATGGGTCCGCTGCTGGCACTAAAACTGGTGCAGGCTACTACTCTATCTCTATGGCCGGCTCCTTCGCAGTANGCAGTCGGGAACATGAGAACAAACTTCGATGCAGAGGTCTATGCCATCAGCGAGGCTGCAGAGAAGCTGTCACTTCTTCCAGTCTATAATAAAGTTGTCTTCCTCTCGGAATCAACGCCAGCGCTGCAAGCAATTACGTCTACATCTCTACAAGAAGGGGACCTTGTACAAAAATGTAAAAAGCGTTTGTGGATGCTCCAAACGACCATTGAGATTTGCTTGCAATGGGTCCCTGGACACTGCGACATAGACGGAAACGAGAGAGCCGACCGACTTGCAAAGGCGGGATGTAATCTCCCTCAACAGGACCTCCCAACCAGTTTTCAGGCTGCATGCAGCGGAATAAATAAAAACATCAACCAGTACGTGAAGACCGCATGGGAAACTGCAGCTGCCGGCAAAAGATGGGAACAGATAACATCAAACTCCATCCCCAACAGCCTGCCCCGTGCCGTCGCAGTAGCTACATTCAGAATGGTTACTGGCCACGACTACCTTCAGAGCCACCTGCACCGGATCGGATTATCTGACACTCCGATCTGCCCTCTATGTTCTTTGGAGGAGGGCTCGGCCGACCACCTGCCAAGATGCAGCGCTCTGGAGTCTGCCGATGACGACTTGTATGGAAAAGCCAAGCTCTACTGGGATGCACGGCGCCTAATGGCCTCTCTGCCAAGGGCGGGCGTTGGATAAAGAAAGAAAGAAAAAAGACAATTTACAAATTAAAAATATATTTTGACCTCGTATCAAATTGGAAATTGTATATATTCACAAAATTCTCAAAAACAATAACATATCTTTAATAAATCATCAAATCCCTGACCTTTGTTTTCCTTAGTGTAACTAGCTTACAAATTCCTACCTTCTCACCCCAATCCCTTAGTTCAAACTACCATGTCTCAAACCGCTAAATCCCTGAGTCATTTCCCTTTGAAATTACTTCCGTCTTCTTACGTCATTTCTAGGAAAATCATTCCCCTCTGTACCTAACCCTTAGAGTATAATGAGTTCGGTACTTAGCGTACTTACCTACTACATTTCACTGAACCCAGATATGTTATTTTGTCAACTTGCACGTTTTGTTTTCTTGCAAATAATTTGCTTTTATTTCATATCAATTCAACCCAATTTTCTGTTCCTTTTATGTTTGTATATATTTATCGATCTATTTCAGTGCTTGTTACTGAAGATGATTGCAGCGCAGCCGAAAAGATTTTAAACAATAAATGCTATGACAAGTCAAATACACCTTATTGCTGGTCATACAAGACTTTTTGAAATAAAAATAAATTATATTCAAATTTACGCCAGAAAACACTCCAAAGATTAGTCCTCAATCCACCCCGAGCATTATTTCAGTTTGTTCTCAGATGACCAATTGATTAGTCTAAATTTCTCCTATCCATTTATTGAAGTTTGTTTTGAATACCTTTTTGAAATATTGATAAACTTAAAAAAATATGTTCTTAACTTTTGGACTAAACACATATATTAATTGGTTAGCTTTTTATTTGCTTGTTGTGAAGAGTAAACCGTTACAAATATCGTATCAGCTGAATAAAAATTTGACTTAAACTTTTTTTTACATGGACATCATCTTTGATATCTAAAATTTTTCACGTATCATACGAAATATATTAAAATAAATAGCAACAGTCCTGTACAGTGTCAGACATGCTCTGAATTGGCACTCACTAGTTCGTCTTAGGATACAATGGCCACACACATGGCAAGTCTTGCCGAATAGTCATTGACAAATATTTGGTTCCCGTTATTACAATGAAGAACCAGCGGCGAAGGCTGTCCACTTACTTGCACAGCCTGCATCAATGTTCCTTGGAGCATATTTGCGAACGCATAACAACTTTGAAGTAAAACCGTATTGGACAGTATCGTCTCCATTTAATTTGTTCAGATTGTACGAGAGCTCATTGTATCAAATACCGATCATTTAAAGATACGACAATGTAGGTACTAGCACTTATTAGTGAAATTAAAATACGTGGAGTACCTTTCTTTATGTATAATTCGTGATCTACATTATTAGAACAATTTTATTTGTTACAATTATAATACGGAGAAATACTACATATTTGTATATTAAACATTACTGTGAGTACACCATAACTGCCCATAAGGCATAACAAATTTCTTGCATACCCTCTCACACATCAATATTACCTTAAATCCAGACCAGAATCCGCCATGACCTAGTTCACTAGTTTACCACTAACATCATACGCAAACAGAGGCGTTGTAATGTACTACTCTAGGAGAGTTAGCGTACCACTAACCACTGAGCATGCGCAGAAGTAACTTGCATGTGGATAGCATAAACGATAGCACGCTGGTACGCAATGCAGAAACTTCCTAATGACTGACAGTGCACTGCAGAAGGCGACAGCAGGATGGACGTATTTTTTCAAGGTAATCAAACTTACATTGACTCCAACCGCGGATGACTACGTTAACATCATTCAACTTGTTACAGATTTCAATTCTACACACGGGATGAGCTAAGTTATGCCTTAGAATTTTGAAATCAATGATTATAACTGGCATTCTTAAAAAAACTAATTTATTTAAACTATCAAAGTGGATAACGCGCTTACCACGTTATCACGATATTCTTGGTAAGAGTATCGTTCTGGAATTATTTATTTTCGACAAGATGGCTCTATTACCTCGGCAATATTTCCTACGACACCTTAAATAAAGGAATGAAGAATTTTTGCTGTGGAGTGTCGACCTTGTCCGGTTAAATCGTTACGACAGAGAAGTTTGCTAGAGGATGAATTAATAGAACAGAGCTTCCTCAACCACTTAACCACTTTGAAAAGTTTTAGAACTCTTTACTAAATTATGATAATAAAAATAATAATGTCTTCATTATATTAAACTGTATTAAATTCGATTAAATGGGAGGGTATGTATTATATTTACTGCTGGGAAAACAAGCTAAGAATCATCCTTGTATTGAACTTTACGCAGTTGAGGAAAACACAACAAAATCAACAATCAGCATTGTGGCTTAAGGCTAAAAACTACAATTAGGTTATAAAATAATATAACAAATTTTCTTATAAACAATGTACTTATAAAATCCCATTGGTGAGAAAATGTGAGATAAAAAACTCAATTCACATAACAACAAATAACGATACAAAGATTAAATGATTACTTAACGTAGTTAAGGTACTCGTACATTTAATTTCTACACTGAAGGAAATTACATATTAAATTAGATTTTGCAAATAGTTTTGTTACTTAATATTATTGTAGATTACAAGGTATTCTCTCAAAAGTGCATGTTTTATTCTTTATTTCCAGTACTATTTGGATTATCCGTATTTCCGATTATCCGGAAAGTCAGAGTTATTCTGTATAAACGAGGTTCTACTGCTTTAATTTTATTAACTCATTGACTTACGATGTATTGCTGAATTTTACAATATTGATTTGTTGTATTGAAATCGCATCCTCTGTTATAAGTGTTTATGCTGTTGGTGTTTTCAACATCTATTTGAGACATCAATTCTTAGAACAAGGGGCTTTCTGCAACGATCCTTATTTCCAAGAATATTAAGCTTTTAAAACAACTTTTCTCCTCCTCTTCAGTACTTCAGTAAAAAGGACTTGGAAGAACAGAGCAGTGAAATAAAAAACATGCGAACCTTTTATTTCAAATTTTACCAATATCATTTGCCCAACACGGGGCCTCAGCTCTCAGCTGGAAACACAAAGAAAGTAATTATGATTGCGAATTTCTTGAAGTGAAAGAAAACTCAAGATTGCGACAAACGAAGACTAAATTTTAGAGAAAAAGAAGACTGAAATAAAAATACTTGCTCCTCGTAATTATCGATAAAGGTTCTCCTCCAAATCACATTTCAGAAAGCAGTGTATTCTGAACCTTCTGACGAGACATAATTACTCTTTTTGTGGCGCTTTAAAGTTCGTCAACGGCAAGGTCATTAGAACCCTTAACTTAATTACTGATAAATGGTTTTGCATAAATTGTACAGATATATTTTGCATAACACTGTTACCTCGCCAAAGGAAAAAAGCCTAATGAATACCAATGACAAACATAAATGAACAACTTAGTAAACAGTATCTTACGAAGAAAATTATGGACTACAAATTCGGTGAGTGAAAGATAGTACCATAACTTTTCACGATGCATCAACATTTTGTCATATCTGGCCTTTGAAGAACTAGTGCTTCTTGCAAAATGTGATCAGAAATTATCCGTAGTAAACGAATATGGAAAAGTGGTATAGTACCGAACTTTTGATTATTGTAAAGTAAATAAGAAAAACGTAATTAAAAAGAAAATATATTTAGGAGTGATTTAATGATAATATTAGTGATTATTTCGCCAATAAGTAAAAAATGACAGAATATTCCGAATGTCTCACAAAATAAACAGAAAAATAATTTTGAAAATTTATACAATATTATACAGTTCAATAAAATTTGCACAAAGCGGTAGTAAGTTACGTTGAAAAAAGAAGAAGATTAATTTAGAAAACAAAGACGATAAATATGAGCAGAAGTCTCAAACAAAATTTTCATCGTCCTCTCCACAATTTGAACAATTTTCATTAGTCTATCCATAGCACCAAGCGCGCTTTTTGCCTATCCAGCGCTCTTAGGAATGGGTAAAGAGCTCATGGGAAAATATGGCTTCCGCTACGTCGACATCTTCATCGTCAACATTATTAAAACACCTTTAATTTTTCCTATTTTGATGGAAAAAGACAGTATTCTTTTGGCGGTCTTCCTACGATCAGTTTCTATGGAACTATGTTTTGCTCTTTTCGTCCACTACACTTTCTTCCTTGATAGCTCTGTCTATAGATTTCGCTACTGGGCAAAGTCGACTCCCGTCGGTTTTATACTGCGGCGTATTGACGGTTTGGTCCCACGGCTTATGACAAAAGAAACATGAAAATTTGAGGTTTGCAACAACTGATTTTTTCTTACAACATTATGTTCTTAAATGCTCTGCTTGCAGTCGGTCACCAACGGTTAGACCCAAAATTGAAGAAGGGAACAAGAACTTAAAAAAATTATTATTATGAACAATATATGGTCGGAATAAATTATTTATAATGTCACATTCGTTATAATCACTTTCATGAAAAACTATCATATCATTTGCGAGAGTTTTATAAATGGTTTTGTCTTAATTTGACGAGACATTTTGTTCCAAATAAAAATAAAAGCTTAAGCGGACAGATGAATTTAACAGAACGCTGTTCACGAATTTAACGGAATACAATACCTCTGCGACACAAGTTCGCTGAGATCTTGCTCTAGATTTCATTCACTCATATAATATATAATAATATTTAAAGTCCTGTATTAAATATAAAAATTTAATTTTGTTTCATGTTGAACAAAGTATCAAGAGATTGTCTACAGTTCTTCAGAATTTCTTAATGCTTTCCCATCGTTAGTTTTGTCTGAAATTTCTATTATATTTCAAGTGATTCTGATACCAGAGAATTAAATACTCGTATTTTAAAGGTCAAAAATTTCATAAATGAATGAAAAAACATACTTATATCTATTTAGTTTTTAAAACAGATTTCACTGGCAAACAAAGCAACATAGAGAACATATTTTAGTTGAATGAAATACATAGTATCTTGTGGGAAAATAATTCATTCTCGAAAATAATTTGCTTTCCGAATCTTGTAAATAACTTAATTTCTTAAAACTAAAGTCGAAAATCTAAATAAATTTTTAAAAATTACGGAGGTCAACAGACATTCTTAAGATATATTAATTTTTTTTCGAGTTTTCGTCCTGTTCGCCTTTGTCACTTGCGTCATGGATGTGCAGGAAAATGGCAGGCCATCCTGCTTGCGGACGTCAGTAAAACGAGTTTATATTACTTTATTGATAAATAAATTTTTTGTTACAAATGAGATTGTTGTTTCTAGTTACTAGTATTTATAAATCCATGATACAAATATTTTAACATAAAAAACAATACAATTCTATTTTTCCATGATTTAACTAACAATATGTGGGAGGACCGCTGTTTAACTTTCCCAGATTTAGAATATCCTTCAGCTAAGTTTGCACTTTCAAGAGCTGCCGAATTTCAATTTGTTATTAAGTCTGGTTGTATTGATACTTCTATCAAATCATTCACTTCCATGCAAAAGCCAAATCTTCAAAAACACCTATCTGATTTATATCGCAGTATTTCATTTCCTTTAATTATATAAACTAATAATAATTAATTTTATTGTCAAAAAAAGCAGTTACAAACTGCATATAACCACGTGGAGGACAATAAACTAATTTACTCTCCGGAAGCAAGTAAGGGACCATCCCATCAATTCTGATCAAGGGTCCTAAGGCACAGGCGGATTGAAAAATTTCGGCAAACTCCTAGATAAGATAAAAAATATAATAGAATATCAGCAATTTGTAATTTAACACAAATTATTTCACGAGTACGTATATATATATATATATTTCGGAAAATACTTATTTAAATCGTAAGTATTAAACAACACTAAATTCAAGATTTATTGTTTCAATAGACGCCTCCCCTTAACAAGCCAAGAGAATCTGTATACAAAAATCCGTCTCTATCAGAAGGAAAACCAGAGAAAAACTCGGGCTAGTATGGAGCTGCAGAATTAATGTACCCAACCGTGTGAAGGTTTAGTACTCATAAAACTAAATTGATATGAATCAAAACACACAACACAAGCAAAGAAGAAAAGAGTTTTGAAATTGCTTTAACTTATTTTGGAACTACAACAGCAATGGCGAGATAAAGTACAAGACAGATTTAACTTTTATTCAAATCAATAAAATCTTTTACAAGATCGGTTTATCAGTTAGATAACACAAATAACAAGTTGATTACGTTATGTATTTTATAAATAATAATGTCACTTTGCAATATTAAACAAAATTACTTGATGTAATTTACTGTAGTCTATAGAGAACGCACAGCTGTATGTTGTGTTGAACTAACATTTGTGTTCTACGTATTGCAGTTCTTTTGTAGGATTCTCATATTTATCTGTTATCACATATCTGCCATAAGAAAATTAAATAACCTCTCATTTTCTGACTCTAACTTTCTAAAGGAACTTATTTTTGTTTCCTTCCTCAGAAATCCAGCCCTTGAAAATGTTTATCGTTCCGATTTTCATCCACCAGACCCTTATCTCCCCAATTCAATGTTCTTTCATTATTTCGCGATCTGTAGGTGCATTCGTGCGTTCATTTTCCCATTTCCTGCGTCTGACTTCGTTACGTCTCTTTCACAGACACTATTTGTCTTGTGATCCAGAGCAGCTATCACGGTTTTGCGTATTTCCTGCTTCACAACTTGATAATTGTAATTCTCACCCTCATTCTGCTTTGATGTTGATGGGTCGAATCCTCTTTCTCTTCAAAATTCCTCAATCCTTCATCCCTATCTTTCATTACCCTTTCTCTTTTTTTTCATTTCTGCCCTTGTGCTTTGCTTCGGTCTAGCCTTGGCATTTTTTAGCCCCTTACTTCTTCACGCGTATACCATCTCTTTCCGCGGACATCCAACTCGCATTATCTCTCCACGGAGCGCTCCAGCTTTCACCTCTACTTCAACACCCTTTCTCATTCCAGCCTCCCTTCCTCCGCAGAGCGAGGCGTGAAAAATGAACGCGACGCCTCAGCCGTCGCCATGAATTACGCTTTCCTCCTTTACGCCACCACCAACTCCTGTACCCTGATCCCGCCATCCAACCAATTCTCGTTAGACACTGACCAAACCTCCGAACACCACAGGATGAATGGCCTCCCGAATTCAAGATCCAGTGAACACGTGTTCGAGTAGAATATCCCCTTTATCAATGTGTACGAGCAACGAGTTCATTCAAAGGGTTTTGTCCGCAGAGGCTCCATTTAGACTAGAGTTGAGAAACCAAGAATGCGAGGAAAATGTGGTTTTTAATTACATGTGATTTGTATATTGCTGTTCATTACTTCATTGATTTTCAGAGTTTTTAGTTGCATAGATATTCAACTTTTGTGGAGAAAACTTTTTGTAGAAAGTTTTATAATCATAAACAGTCATAGATAAGGGAATTACACATTAGCAATTCATTTATTGGCCTACTGTTTAAAACTAACAGTAAAAGTATACTACAAATTCCCATTTGCAATCCCAATATTTTTATACTTACCCCCAATTTATCTCCGTTAAAAATGTATTTACCTGTTATGGGTTAGAGTATACTGCCATTAGATATACTTGTAAGTCATTTTAACAACACAATCTCACAAAAATTCTTTTCAGTCTTTATTGCTATTTAATCCAAAATCGGTTTAATATTTCGTTATATATAATTATTAAACACTTCAGTAAACAAAAATTAACATCACTCAACCGGAGTCTCGTGTAAAATATTCAAATAGGATGGAAAGCGTTTTCAGTGGGTATTGGATTGGTTTCACTACGAAACACTATCAGCCAAGGAGATAAGCAATATCCTCGAATTTCTTTCGAACTTACATCTCGCATGAGATAGCGCTTGAGGTATCATCAATCCTGTGCACCATTAGGTTTTTCTGAGAATTGCGTTGTAGTTATTCAGTTAACCACAACTGTGGTGCTGCAATTTTGATTTTATATTTACAAGTATGGTAATACATTAATATAACAACTTTTATTCTATGGTATTACCTCTTCTTAATATGAGACACATGATATCAAATGCTGGTACATCACACTCTGCTCTCCGCACATTTATTCCCATTCTTCAGACTAGAGGCAACTGACACTCGCATGGCGACAGAGACAATTCGTTTCGAATGTGATAAATTGCTAGCGAAGTTTCGTACTTAGAGAAAACAAATGTAAACGCATTTCTGTAAGAGAAACTATACGAATAACAAAATTGCATCAACATTTAGGTTAGGATAATTCGTTTCTAGCCGATCTATCTATCCATTAATGTGTTAGTTCGTATCAGAATGTAATTTGCTTCACACAGATGAAATACGAAAGACTCATTCATTGCGGAGAGATAAACATTTTCGGACAATGTATCATGAAGGCCATTCAAATTGAGTATTTTTTGTAGTTTGGTTCTCTAAATAAATAAATTAACTTTATTGTCAAAAAAGCAATAGCAAACTGCATATAACCACGTGGGGGGGGGGCATAAAGTTACTCTCCGAAAACAAGCAAGGGACCATCCCATCAATTCCGATCAAGGGCCCATAGGCAATGGCGGACTTAATATTTCTAAAAGAAATAATTTAATAAATACGTACTAATAACCATTTATTATTCAAAATAAGTTGTTGATATTTGTGCATTAAAAATTCAAGGCAAAGGTATTAATGACTTGCCCGACCAAGGAAAATCCGCCACTATCCCGAGGAAAGCTGGAGAAAAACCTAGGCCGTGATGGGTCTACAGAGATAATGTACACCATTGCGTACAGTTAGAAATAAACTAAAAAACAAAAATGAGTAAAATCAACATGTATGAAAAAAGGAATTTAATCAGTATCTAGAGTAGTATAACAATGACGTGATTAAGTATAAGAGATATTAACATCACTTACATCATCCGAAGTGTTGAAAACAATATTTATTAAGAAATTGAACGTTTCATTAACTTATGTTATTAAGATCTGTAAATTCTTTTACATTATAGAAACAATAGCGCATTAAAAAGCTTTAACGCGGATTTAAAGAGATTCAATTTATTTATATCTTTTGGATTTTAGGAAGGGATTTATACAATACTATTCGTGAATGAATATTAGCCTCATTACGAGTGTTGTATTCGTGAACTAGACAATATCTTCTTTAGATAGCAGGGGTGAGATTTTAAAAGTTCTGTCTTAACAAACACGACTACTTCATAAATGTATATGCTAAAGAGAGAGAATATTTAATTCTCTAAATAAAGGTTTACATGAATTTCATGGAGTGAGTTTTACATATAATCCGCACTATTCTCTTTCGAATGCTAAATATTTGAATGCTCTGAGTGGATTGACCCCAGAAGATAATGCCGTACCGTAAATGAGAATATATATTTGCAAAATACACGCATCGAGAAACGTTTTTACTGATAATGTTGGCTAAAATTTGGAATGCGAAGCACAATTTGCTTAGTTTCGAATTGAGATTATCAATATGGATATTCCATTTGAGGTTGTCCTGAATGCAAAGCCCTAAAAATTTTGTTATCTTTACTGTTTTTATTTGGGTTTTGTTTAGCGGAAGGGATGTAGGGAGAAGAGATTTCGATACACTATGGCGAAATGAAATGACAAGAATACTTGAAGTTCTTGGTCGCCTCCGCTACCTCCATCATCTTTCCAGGTTGCATCATAGATCTTACGTTCCAGGTTCCCAATTTCAATTTTCCTTTATTCTTTATCCGTGTTTTATTCCCATGCCGTCCTAGAAAGGGTTGATTCAGATTCCGAGGCACATCGTTAGGGTTCGTGACAATGCTTTTTTCCAAGATGGGGCCGCCAACCCTACGATCAACCCCCTTCCAGGAGGACCGGTCTTTGTTATCAGGATTTGTTCCCTTAGGGGAGTTGGATTAACCGCACCTACAGAAGCCCCCCTCCCCCTTGGTTTTCTGTCGGGGTTTTCCTTCCCTTAGCCTTTGCTGATCCCTCGCCCTCCTACAAGGCAGCAGGTAGTAAGTAAGTGGGATTGGTTGGGAGAAGATAAGTCGCTGTGGAACACTCTTCGTCTGGCACCTCAGCTGAAAACTGTCCGGCTTTGGTGGCCCTGCTGGTAGTTACACTACCTCCGGCGTAGCTCTCAGCTTCGATGGTACGTGCAAACCCTCACCACCCGCACGGACAGTGCTTCGTTAAGGTGGTGTTCCCTGGGAGGGCTTTCATACTATTGAGCAACTCAATCTTACGTGTTTTTGGACGGCTGTGCTGACCAGTACGGGGTGTGCGGGTTTGGGTGCGGAATAGGATGGGGTGAAAGAAGTGGAAGGGGTGGGTAGAGGGGGGAAATGGGACATGTCCTATAATACGCTAAATCTATTTTGTGTCAGGAGAGGGGTGGTGCATGTGTTTTTGATGGAACCGAGTAACAGCAGTTGGAAGGTCGGTGAAAATTCCTAACTGTTGTCGAACCGCCGGTAAAATGTTATTGACCTCCTCCAGAGCACTGATATGAGTATCTATATATTGCGCTAAGTGTTCATACGCCTTCTGGAGATCAATTTTGAATACGTTAAGGAATGCGATAGTATCCATTGTCCATGTTGTGACTTGGTTAATAACTTGGAACAAAAGCAGATGCGAAACAAGAAAGCCAACAATAATAAATCGGGTGTTTCTAGAAAAGTAATTAATTATTACAATGAAATAATAATTTCAACTAGAACTACTGAAATTTTTTATCTTACTGATGTTAGGGAGACGAATTTCAGCAACTATTTCAACGAGTACTACAACAATGAGAGTTTGATACCTACAGAAAATTCAAATAAATACTTAAAATAAATTGGTAATACTTTACCTTTTTTCCAGAAAGTACAAATGTAAATGATGATGTTATCCTACACTTTATCACACCTTAAAACAACACTAAAAAATCACGAGGAAATGAGAGTTAATAAAGTTTGTTTGACTAGTTCAACGTGCATTGAAATTTTTCGAGCTTATTTATATCTTAGAAATCTGGAAACAAAATTCTTATAACACAACACTAAATAAAATACTTAAGTACATGTAAATAATTACAAGAATATAAGATAATTAAGAAAATTATACTTGAAAACGAACAGAACCCATTAACGAGCGTAAATTATGCTAGAAGCAGGCTAGCCAACCCTCAAGTTCGTTCAAGTTTATGAAGTTCGTTTACGTTTAAGAAAGTTAAGTGGTACTCGTAATTTGAGGTTGTGATAATTGAAGTTGTGTATTAAAATGTATAGATGGATGTTCTCAACCATTTTGAATAGTAAAAATTTTATTCTTGTTCTTAGGTTAATATTATTTTAACTATGCATCCGACGTTTCGATAGCGAACATTGACTTCCTTGTGACTAGAAAACAAATAGACAAGTAGAGTACTTCACAAGCGATACAATTTGCAATCAGTAAATATATAACACTAAATCATGCATGATTTAGATTTGTTCATGCATGAACAAAAAAGAAATACAGGAAAATTGATACCCCCATAAACCCAGTGAACCAAAATTGCATAAGCGTATTAAATTATCAACAGATAAATTATTCTATCAATTATTACATCTGAACGTACTTTTGGAAACTAATTTTACTGCTGTGAATTAAGAAGTATTATCATTTAGTTTACAAAAAAATAAATAAAAGAGAAATAATAACTAAACGTATTTGCACGGAACCATTGAAATATATTTGAAACACTCCTTGAAAACAATTCGTATTAAAAGTATAATTATTTATCTGAACAAACAACAAACAATTTGGTTCATTATAACAGGTCCATCAACTTCAATTCTTATTTGATGGTCCGATATACCGTCGTCCATGATAGTTCTTGTGTGTACAGTGATTTGGTGTATTTAACCTTCAAGTTTTTGCGTGAATGAACATACATTGCTAGTAACGCATGGAAGAAAATACTAATTAGTAGTGAAACCAGAAAAATGGATATTTATATTTATTTTTATGATTGTTTTGTTACTGGTATAAAAGATAACTTATTATGTTTTATAAAGCTTAAAATAACTGGGAATAACACTGCTATACTTTAAAAAAAGTCAAAAACCGATACACGAAATTGTCGGGAATTCCGATTCGGATTAGCGTACAAGTAGTTGGGAGGGTTATGGAAATGAAACATATGCTGTTAATTACTTGCTTATAAAAGAAGAAACCATTTAATGTAACACCAGCTATGCGGTTTGTTCTGAAGAATAATACACCAACAAACATTTCTCTCCTTTTTGTGAGATTTCAGTAGCAGACACAAGGGAGAAAATAACAACTCATTGTGTGGGTCATCATCACACAACAATGTTTTGTTGATCAATGAGAAGGGTGTTTTGAGAGGTAACATAACTCCTCTTGAAGACTGCAAAAATTCACGACAGAATTTTGGGCAACACGCTACGTACGACAAGCATTTAACAATTCCTTCAATCGCATATTAAGAGGTTCATTATATTTCTATATTTTCTTTCTTATTCCTGCAATCTTACTCATGTATTATCTCAATCCATGAGGGCAATAAAGCTAAAGGAACTCTAAGTCAATTAATGATGCTCATTCACATTCCATCTAACGCAGTTTTCAATTGTTGCAGGTTCCTATGGCAACGGACAAGCTGCTATGATTATGATTGCGCCGACACAGAGATTACGGGACACGTGTCGCGCATGCGCAGATGCCCCTGAACTCCCTTTTCCCCCTCACACATGCGGTCGCCAAGGCCATGCCCATCATCTGCCCATCGGACTGCGGCGCTCCAACGCCGAGAAGAGCTTGCGCAAGAAAAAGCGCGTTATCAAAATGCTCTGCGCGGTCGTGCTCGAATTCTTCATCTGCTGGACACCACTCTACGTCATCAACACCATTGCTTTGTTCACCCCTGGAATAGTATACGATAATCTTGGTTATAATGCTATTGGTTTCTTTCAGCTCCTCGCTTACACATCCAGCTGCTGCAACCCAATCACTTATTGCTTCATGAATTCCAGCTTCAGAAAATCATTTATGACGCTGTTCCGTTGCCGAAGGCGATTCTCTTCCAACCATTCTGATGCATCTGTAAGCGATGGTACTCTGCCACGTTCACTCAGGTGGGTTCAGGATGCAAGGGTGTATGAAGAACATTTGTAAACAGGCACGTTGTCAGGGGCGAGCTCGGGGGACCCAGGCGCCTCTCGAAATATTTTTGTAATAAAATATCTTTATCAGAATAAAACATTATTTATTGAACATTTTTTTAGTTTGTCAATCTCATGAATTAGATAACTGACTGAATTTGTTTGAAGTAAAAGTAGCGTTACCGGTAACATAACTAGTTACTTGATTTTACTGCATTACATCATATATTAAAAGATATTGCAGCACATATTTACTGTTTTAAGTGTACGCCTTTCTGAGGTCATCATCAGACTGAAACAGCTGTGAGGGCCTTGGCATGACCTGCTACAATTACCAGTCTGGACTACATCGCTTGGCAAATCCGGTCTCGGAGGTCAACCGGTCAAAGAAGAAGTATCTTAGCTAACACGTTCATTCATGGAAATTACAAAAAGGTTTACTTTTAATGAAATATAGTCAATACTTACCCGGGGGGACGAGACCGGGAATACCATAAAAACAAGTTGGAATGCATCTAAATTATGTTTATTTATATTAATGATTGTAGCATTTTAACAGCATTGTTGGAAATATATTACATTGAAACAAAATAGGATAGGATGCACTATCTATCATTTTATTTTCAACAATCAAAAGTTACATTTTAAATAATTATATATGTGTGTGTGCCAATATACCATAATGTTAAGTTAGTCCGAAATATTCATTCATTATAGGTTATGTTTAAATAATACTTACAATTCATATATTTAGTTGTCAATATCATAGAAGTTAAAAACGTATCTTGTGAGGTCACAGTTACATAAATAATTACAAAAATTTCAGATTCATTTGATACCGGGAAATGAATATGATCTCTATAACGCACTGCGTTACAATCCGTCAGCAATCCACTAGCTGCAATAAAGTCAACGTACATTTAACCAAGCCGATCAATAGTTCACTGCTGCCACATTGCGCATGATCCAGCCTGGTAATTGTAGGAAGTCATGGCATAGGCAAACTGATTATATTATTAAAGGCGATAGTTCTTTGGCGAGAAGTCTGGACCCTCTCAAATTTCTGGCTGCAGGCCTGTTCGAATAAAATTATATATTTGTTGTTTGATGTACAACTTCATCTACGGATGATTTCAATATAGATTATGTGTTGTGAGAAGAACCTATGTAATCCTAGCTCTTCAAATAAGTCTCAATGTTTCATTCAATGGAAAATGTGCGATGTACTTGAGCTGTTGAAAACAAGAATGGTGTAAATCTTTATATGTACTGTCTCCAATGAAAGCACTTAATTTTATGTAGAAAACAACCTGCGTTGACGGTACGATTTTTCTGTAGTGCAATCATTGTAAGTTGGCCATGGACGAGAAGAGCCCTATCGCGCGCATGCGCATCTCACCTCTAGGCTACCGCACACTGGCCATTTCACTACAGAAATATAGCACTGTAAGTTTATTGTTACACTGCGAAACAAAATTACAAGTATTGTATTTAAAATTATTGTGCATATCATTTGTCCCAAAAATGACATTTTTGTGGGAGTACTATGAAGACAATATTCAGACAGTTTAATGTAGTTGTATTCATACTGCCCATATCCATTTCTTTTCCTCACAACTCTCTCGTGAACAGCCACAACAAATTAAAGTTAAAAAACACCCATAGATACACTATTATACACAATACCTCACCTCCAACTCAAAAACTATCAGCTTTCCTTTCCATGGTGCACGTACAATTTTTCCATACCACTCTCAAGAGACAATTCACCTAAAGAAACACACAATAAAACATATCACATTTAAGAATGGACGCTTGCAAGGTCTTAGAGTATTTAAAATAAGACAGACATTACAATTTTTTCACGGGAAATAAACCATATCCCTTTCCTGAGAATCACTCTACTAACTACAACCTTAGGATCCTGATAGATTTGACTCATATCCCTTAATATATGTTCATTCAAATAATACGATTTCAGAACACTATACACCTTCACACTCTTAATACCATTTTCCTGTAGACAAAGGAAACCATTCATCTCTCACAATTTATAATATAGAAACCAGCTTTATAAGATCTTGATCAATATTTGTGTTAACTACTGTTGAAGTAATAGTTTCACAATTCATTTCTAAGCTTGGTATTAAAGTTTTTTTTTAAATATTGGTTTTACGCCATTTTGGTTCTCCACGACTCATTTCATTGTTGTTCGTTCAGACAATATGTGTCATTGTGCAAACTTGACTTACTGGCAAAGAAGAAAAATGTCAATATTTGTGCTTTATTCCTTGAAAGTACATGGAAAATCGATGTTTAATTAAATGTTTACTCATTTATTGTTCAATGTGAGTACTATGTACGTCACTCAAAAAAAATTGATCGTGAAATGAAATTTATGTCTCTCTTTGCTGTTCTTTATGGTATACATTTATGTTATACAGGAAAATTGAGCAATGCTCGACTCGGAGCAGCGCTCAAACCTGTCTCACTGAGTTTGCCACGTCGAGTTCTTAAAATTATTGGATACTTGGAGTTCTAAATATTTGCTCACGGATATTGGTGGATTACCACCATCAAACAGATTTTTGGATTCTTGATTGTTCAAATATGGAATATTTCAACCTAAAATCAAGTCCAATGGGGTCAGTGTCACAAGTGAGGAGCGTCTCCAAAGAGACTCCTCTGAGGGGGACTGGTTTATCGCAAGTTGAACGACTATGGTAGATAAATCGAGGGACGAGCGAGGTAGAGCAGTGGTATAACTCAATGGTTCCCAACTGGTGGTCCGTGGAGCCTCGGGAATGGTTCGCGGTAGAGAATAAAAATGTTGTCAAAAGGTCGTACAAAAAGTTGTCAAAAAATGGGGATTTTGAAAGTAATACAGGTTGAACGACATGGGACGAATACATCAGTGCCGATGACAATCAGCTGAATTAAAATATCTGTAAAACAATAATTATTAGAATATGTTACAAAATAATTTTCATAACTTATGTTAAAATGTGGAAAATGAACACTCATCAACTTTAAACAACAATAAAGGCACAGGAATTACTGAATAGGAAGTCTGCTTCCTATATAAAGTTTGGCAGGCATCAACTGTTGAACTTAATCATCTTCGAATTAGGTTAAGGGAAGGCGCTGAGGAAGGTTTACAACATATACGGGATATGGCAGGTGTTGGGGTGATCTGTGTCTCAGAAAAAGTGGTCCGTGGACTTCCATGAGTTGGGAGCCACTGGTATAACTAACGACACCTGTTTCGAACCCTGGTCCCATCTCCCAATTTCATTCAACGATAGTTGTTGTAGTAATAAATAGATTTTATGTTTTTTTATGTTGCAGTGTATGGAAAATACATTTGTTTTTTGTGCGCTACTCAATTCTCTTCTCAGCCAATCACAAAGCCTCATTCGTAACTGATATACTTTCCAGAATTTCTGTAAAATGTGTGTAATAATGTATTTGATCTTTACTTCGAATAAAGTATTTAGTCAATGGTTTCTTTGTTTAATACATTGTACTATACAAATGTATGTAAAACCCTTGTTATCACCACTTGTTACTCTACCTACAGCTCTATTAGTAGAAGTTATCTCATATGGCATGTTGGATCTAACGAAGCCAGCGTCGTATAGCCAAATGTGATTTTGGTGATCGCGTTGAAAAAATACATTAATTTTATTCTTACTTAAAGAAGAGCAATTTAAAACGAGTTTCCATAAAAGTCGTTAACGCCGTTAACGTTAGTGTCCGTAAAAAATATAATTTCGTCATTAAATTCATTTCCGGACATCTGTTGACAAAGGCATGCACCACTGTGTAATCTTGTTAATATAAAATTAGAGTAAGTTGTAGTCAAATTTTAACATAGTAAGACTGTAAATACAATTTGTAATAGTAATACAATTTGTCACATAAAATGAATTACATTAATTAAATAATTATTTACATACTTATTACTTTAAATATTAATTATAAAACAAAAAATTTAAATATGAAATATCATGATGAAAAAATTAATACAAATAATAATATTTTATACATAAATTAATTGACAAACTACGGGAATATTATGAACTTCTTCAGGGCAATGTCATAGTCGTACTAAGCAGAGTACGACAGCGACTTGCCTTGAAATTCCGCTGGGATGACGTGAAGTTGAAGTCGAGTTGAATGGCTTTGATTTCGTGCCCAGTGGAGTTGAATTGAAGAAAGGATCTTCAAGTAGATAATAATTCCCTTCAGCTGTATCCTGGTGCGGGCTTAAGCAGAAAAATGTCGGTTAGCATGCCGACTGACGAGAGTAGTAGAGCAAAGAAGTTGACTCCGCAGATGAGGTTTGGAGAGCGAAGTGAACAGCGAATGAATCAATTCCCTTGTTTTAAGCCTCCTCTTTGCACGCGCGTTTGCATTTTCGATTGGTGCAAACGATTGCGTGACGTCACGACCTGACCATCTATCTATTTTCGATGTCGTGAATATTACGTAAAATTACTGAGATTCTTGGACTCGTTCAGACGAGGGAGTGCAGCATTGTGGTTTACAAAGATAATTAATAAAGAGCTTGTAATTAATAAAGTCAATTATATTTTGTCCAATGATTTCATCGATTTTTTTAAAATTCCAAGGCGTTGAATTTGAATAGACGAATAAGGTTGGAAGAAATTTTACACAGAGGTCCATCTATTGAGATATGTCACTTATTATGCACAAAGAGTGAAGGTTTCAGAGATTATTCACTAGTCTTAATTACATCACATGATAAAATGTCAGGACAGAACAATAGGTCTAAGACCCATCCATCTCTGGGACTTCGGACCAACCAAAATTCTACAAAATTCAAACTATAAGTAATAAACATGTGAAACTGAACATTCTTCTGTTCCTTCTTAGCAAATTATTATGTAAGTATTGTCGCAATAGTGTAATAATATAAAACATTTTTGCTTAATTCTTGAGGAATTAGCAAACCGCTGGGTTTTTTTTAGAATAAATGAAGTCCAATTATTTGTTCTTTGAGCAACTTGTTTATATTTAATTTAATACGAATTATCGAGCACTTGGTATTTGTTATTATAGTTTTGTTAAACTGCAACAATCCATTCTGTATTTGGTTTTTGTATTCTTGCTTTTCCCAGTCTTCTCCTAGTCTTCTATTTTGTTATGCGAAGCAATATGCTTGCGACCAGATTTCCCGTTCGTACAGATTTTTTTTTCGTTTTTTAAATATTGCTCTCTAAGAACTGTTCTGTTGGTATATTACCAGGATCTCTCCTGAGTCAATGTATTAGCTCTCTGTATATATCTTTCCCGTTCGTAGGTTGTGCGTCGTGTTTTTTTGCTCAAATCATTTGCATTTGTGCAGTCCACAGGGGCTGCAACATCTTTGCCTGCGCCATTGGGTGTCGCCCGTTCCAAACCCCGGAAGGGTGGGTTGCTTCTATCTATCTATCTATCTATCTATCTATCTAATCTATTCTATCTATCTAATCTATCTATCTAATCTATCTATCTAATCTATCTATCTAATCTATCTATCTAATCTATCTATCTAATCTATCTATCTAATCTATCTATCTAATCTATCTATCTAATCTATCTATCTAATCTATCTATCTAATCTATCTATCTAATCTATCTATCTAATCTATCTATCTAATCTATCTATCTAATCTATCTATCTAATCTATCTATCTAATCTATCTATTTAATCTATCTAATCTATCTAATCTNTATCTATCTATCTATCTATCTATCTATCTATCTATCTATATCTATCTAATCTATCTAATCTATCTATCTATCTATCTATCTATCTATCTATCTATCTATCTATCTATCTATCTATCTATCTATCTAGATGATCTAGAGTCTGAGCTTCGTCAAAGGCGTCCCCGTTTTAATGCGCTCCGCTGTTTGTCGATGTTTTAGTGGGTAAATGTTGTAGTGTTAGTTTAATTTTTGTTCTATTTGTAGAGTGATGTAATTGTGACATGGTTGATTCAGTTTGAGTTTTTACGTGTTTGTGTTGAAGAAAATTTAAACTTGAAGCAATGGCTTCAAAGGTCGATGTCGGGAGCGCAAGCGATCAACCGGTTGCGGCTCAAGATAACAAAAAGGAAGACGAAAATTACAAATCATCCGGTGAAATCGTAAGAGCTGCGCGGGATGATACGAATGACATCCATCATATTGTTAAACATTTACAGTCATCGCAAAGAAGTTAAGGTGGAAAATATAGCAGATATTGACCTTCTTTTAAACAAAACTTTACAAGTTAGGGCGGAGGCTGTGAACATTCCCGAACAAACAATTTATCAGGTGGTGAAGAAGGTTACACCCATAATTATGGAAACAAAGAAACGTCAAATGCCCCTTTCGTACGTTAGAACAGTTAATTATACAAAAGATGCGGCACGAACAACTGGGACCATGACAACAAAAATGGAACACGTTATAGTGGAACCGAGCGGAAAGTTCCAGAATCAAGAAATGGAAATTATCAAGAAAGCAATTAAAGAAAAGATTCCAGCACAGAAGTCCATCAAAGTTAACTGATGTAAGGAAACATCGAACAAAAATGTTATTTCCAATGTTCCAACCAATGGGAATAGATAAATTTTGGAAAATACAATTAAACAAATACCAAACTTACGAATCATTGAGAACAAGAACAAAATGCCTAAGATAATAATTCATGAAATTTCCAAGCAAGAAGATGAAAAATTATTTTTGGAGCAACTAATAAAAACCAACTTTCCTTCAACGGACGAAAAGGATTTCAAAGTTAGGTTTAAAACAGGTGCAAAATCAATTGCAAGGAACTGTTCATGGGTTTTAGAACTGCCGCCGTCATGCTGGCGGGTCGCAATGAACGCGGGACGGATTTATGTGGGATGGCAATCTTTTAAGACTGAAGACTACATAAATGTTTCCCGGTTTTTCTTGTGCCAAAAATTCGGCCACACAACTCCCATTGTCGCCGAGAAACGGGTACATGTTATAAGTGTCATGACCAACACAACTCTCGGGACTGCAATTCAGAAGAGAAAACCAATCAATGCATCAAATGCATCAGGAAGGGGTTGAAAATTCATGATTACAGCGTATATGACAAGAAATGTCCCATTTATTTAAAGTCATTAGAGATCGAAAAAGAAAAAACTGACTAGAAATTAACGCATTTCAACATAACTGAAATAAATCAAAAGCAGGTATGTATCTGTTAGAAAAAGTACTCTTGAGACATAACATAGACCTGACGCTTATCGAAGAGCCATACACCTACAATGGCAAAGTCGCTGGCTTAAATAGTACTTTTAGTATTGCTGAAAATACAACCAGAATACTCACGTCTTTCGCAGGAATTGTAATATCTTCTAAGAAACTTCCGGTAACTCTACTAATACAATTTACTAACAAATATCAAGTTGTATGTGAGGTGCGAGGGAAAGGTTTTAGTCCTTTCTAAGCCCTCTCGGCATATTTTCCACCAGCCGAAACATTTCCTTTCGAAGAATATCTACATACGATGGAAAATACTATTAGCCAGCTGAAAGACAGGCCAATAGTAATAGGTGTGGATACAAACGCAAAGTCAGATATGTGGTTCAGCAGCAGAATGGATGACAAAGACCAGCTTTTCGAAGAATTAATAGAAATGAATAATCTATATGTCGTCAATTCAAAAAGTAAATATGAAACTTTTGGACATTGGAAAGAGGGATGTCAAATATTCACAATATGTTAACAAACATGAAAGACTTTAAATGTATCGACTCCTGGAAAATTATTCCTGACTTAACTACGAGTGACCATCGGATAATAGAATTCACATGGAAAGAAAACTTGTTACATGTGAAAGAAGAAGAAGAACATGATTTTCGCTACAACATCTCAAAAGCAAATTGGAAACATTTCAACTTTAACTTTAAACGAAACTTAGCTGCCTTCGAAACGTACTGGTCACGTCTCTCGTGCGAGGGGAAAGCAGGCAAGCTGACAAGCTTTATTCAAGAAGCTGCTACAGAAAGCATCCCTAGAACAAACACAGCTATCGCAAAGAAACTGAGATGGTGGTCCCCCCCCCTTAACTTGTTTACATACAAGAATGAAAATATTTGGGAGGATTTACCAGAAAACAAAAAAAACCTGTTTTGGGTGATCCAGACGGAATAGTATTCTCCAATTTCGAAGAATCAAGAAAAGAATTCAAAAGTGAAGTGTATAAACCAAAAAAGAATTCTTGAGACCAATATGTTAAGGAATCATCCTCAATGGATGCCTGGGGAGTACCATACAAAATTGCAACCGACAAAATGAAAATAAATAAAGTGATTTCTACGATACGGCTTGATAATGGATACTCTACTACTTGGGAAGAAACTGTTCAAGAATTATTGAACAAACTAATACCAGACAACTCAAATCTGATAGAAGACATTTTTCACACCAACCTTCGAAGTGAAAACAGAGAAATTTATGATACGCCTTTGGATGACGTAAAAATAACGCATCAAGAAATAACAAATTTTGTAAATTGCTTAAAAAACGGAAAGCACCTCGTCACATGATCCCATCTGAATGTATTAAAAAAGTATTGAATAAAATTATTATGCCTTTGACCGACTCTTATAACCAGTGCCTGAGCCAGGGTAAATTTCCAAGTATATGGAAGAAAGCCATTGTACACGTTATACCAAAAAGCAAAGAAATCACAGAAAATAAAGTCATTTAGGCCAATCTGTTTATTACCAATTTTAGGGAAAATCCTGGACAAGACTCCAGCCAACCGTTATAAACACCAGATATAAACATTGCGTGGGACGTTTCTTTGACATCGAAGGGGCCTTCGATAATGCATGGTTTCCATATATTTTACATCGACTAAGGGAGATCAAATGTCCAAGAAATCTGTATAACTTGTACAACGACTATTTTAAGGATCGCAACGCGACCATTAAATCTGGAATATATGAGAAAACAAAAATCACGAACAAAGGATGTCCACAGGGTTCAAATTCTGGACCTATTCTGTGGAACCTAATCATAGACCCCATTCTTCGTGATTCGACGACAACTATAGCGTAACCCATTCTTCGCGATTGTAAAACGACGACAACTATAGCGTCATTGCGTATGCTGACGATATGACTGTTCTCATAGAGGCTGTTACATGAGCCACATTAGAGGCGAAGGGTCAAGAGGCTATTAGGAAAATTATGAAATGGTGTGCGGAAGCAAAATTGGAGCGAAAACATCTTTGATGGTTTTCAAAGGTGGCAACACTGGAACCGCGCCGCGATTATACATTAACAACAACAGAATAAAATCCGTGAAAATACAGAAATACCTGGGAGTGTTGTCAGACCCTAAATTAAACCTCAAAGAACGTTTGGAAATGGTATGCTCTGAAGGAAAAGCACTCTTTTCATAATTAAGAAGAATAGCAGTCGAGCAAAAACTCATCTCGTCTCGCACTCTCAAGATAATTTACAAGGAGCCTTCGTGCCGATTGTTATGTACAGCCGCTCTGTGTGGGTACCAACAGCAGAACTCTCAAGATCAAGAGCTATACTTGATAAAGCTCAAAGAGTGCCTTTATTAGCCACCACGAGAGCATACAGAACATCAGCAACCGAAGGGTTTCAAGTGCTAACAGGACTTTTATTTGACATCACGGCACAGAAACTAGCAGCCAGATACGTAGTGAGAAGATCCAAGAAGTTTTTCATTGGTGAGGGATATTACTCTGCGGAAACCTGCAGAACGGGTCAGGTAATCCTAAAGACACTCGGAGATGATAATTCAATGATTCAGATCAATACAAGAAATTCACGGAGAAACACAATCACCAACCTGATTCGGAAACGATGGCAGGAAAGAAGGAGCGAGTCATCCAAGGCACGTTCTGTC
Source organism: Laupala kohalensis (assembly GCA_002313205.1). Lineage (NCBI taxonomy): Eukaryota > Metazoa > Arthropoda > Insecta > Orthoptera > Trigonidiidae > Laupala > Laupala kohalensis. The sequence continues at coordinate 1,000,784 of NNCF01126922.1, read as the reverse complement.
TTTACTTTTCTGCCATACAACTCTGCCATGGGGCGACGTGGAGCTGATCTTCCAGAAAAGAGTAAGTGTGAATCATCACCAACCACATTCCGTTCAACCAACGACTGGCAACTTTTAACCTGACAGATGACCCGCTCTGCCGATGCGTACTAAGTGACATCGTTTCATCTGCTAACAGACTGCTCTGAATATCGCTATATTAGGAATGAGTTCGAATACCTAACCAAGAAGAAACTAAATCGAGAAAACCTGGCTTCTCTATGGGCTTCCAATCTACGTCCTTTGTTGGAAGAACTAATGACTTGGATCATTACACAAAAACTCCAAGAGCTACGTCGGACAAGAAAGAGAATGGTACATAACTTTAATATTAAAATACTTTTTGTTTTGTTTTCCTCTTATTCATGTTTCATACAGATTTAATATGTAGGTAGTGTGTAATTTTTATTTTAAACATATTTATTTTTATTTCAGTCACAAATGCATGTGTTGTACAGAATTATATTAAGCAAAAACAAGTATATTTTTATTTATTTTGACACAGTAATGACTTCTTTACTAATTTTAATTATCAATTGCCATTATGTTTCATACACTTTCAATTATTTTAATTTTAACCATTTTTTTATATTTTAAATCTGACAGTAAATTTTTACCACTCAGAGTTTTATTTTATTATTATTATTTTAGTTTTATTCTTAAACAATGTTTTATAAACCAAACAGTAATATTAATAGAACCAATTTTACCACTTGACCCGAAGGAAGTCCCCAATAACCAAAATTAGTCCTCCCAAAGAACAAAAAAGACCAATAAAAATAGCCCCTAAGAGTAGAAATATGGGTATCATGCCTAGGAGTTCTGCTCTATCCCTTCCCCACTTCCTTTTTTACTTAAGAAATAAATATTTTAAAAAAAATATATCTATCTATCTTGGCGGTGGATTTGCACTTCATCAATTGGAAGCAGTTCCAATAGAACCTGTATTGCAGCAGTCGACAGGGTACGGTCGAACCGACACAAGTTTACAAGAACTTTTCTTTGTAAGTTAATTAATCTGAGTTCAATATATTTGACATGAATCCTCACTAACCAAACGCTAGCGCAATAAGTTAGTATACTTATCGCCCCTTGCAAATTTTACGAACTCAAAAGTGTTCTAGAGTAAATTTTGAGATTTCTATTTGGAGCAGCTAGTAAAATATTCTTTTAATTTTGGGTTTTACATATTTCAAATGATTGGTAAAAGTTTTTACTATCCATAAAATGTTCACTTCCCTTTTACCGACCGTACGGATTGCATGAGTTTCATCTATCGCCTGAATCGCATACGCATCGCTGTTATATATCGGTCGGTAACTTCCTTTGCTTAGGCTGGTATTACACGGTCACATTTCTATGTCATATGACTATGATAAATGATCAAAAATATGACCATGTAATGCACAAGTTTTTATCGTAGTTCAACTATGATCAACGCGCAACTATGATCACATATTTAAGACATAGGTGTCGATGGGAGAACCTTTCATCATATCTTTCATCATATCTTTGATCACAGATATGTCACAAAAATATGACCGTGTAATATCGGCCTTATTATGGAATGCAACACGCGAACTATATCTTATCGGAGTCACGTTGCTTCCATGTTGCTTCGTGTCCAAACGACCTTAGATGTGCCAACACTACTTCTACCAATTAGTTTATTGTCCTCCACGTGGTCATACGCAGTTTGTACTGTTTTTGACAATAAATTTATTTATTATTATCTATTAGGTTTATGTATTTGAAAAGTACATACTTTTGTTGACATAATATTTGCTTTCAATAATTTTCAGATGTGTTCTGAGAACTCTGTCGATACCACTTGCCATGACTAAACAAGGAGGTACGTCTATGAACACAAAACAGCTCTCCTCGAAAACACGAATGCAGTAAACTTTCCTGTGGTGAAATGGTGTCAGCATGCACGCCAGATGACGAACTTGGTGAGCTTGTGCAAGTTCACCTCCTTCCCGTCCGTGACCATCTTCCACTGTCTTTTCTCTCCCTCCTATACGAGCAAAACTGCTTACAGCATTTTAACGCAGAAAATATTGTTCTATATAAGGATTGTCATTTTATGACGTATGAACAAGACGACGTTATCCGGAAGAAATCTTTCCCTAATGAGTAATTTTGCATTAAGGAAGAAGATGCGTTACTGAAGTCTTTTGGTGAACTAGAAGCTCTTCGTTTGCAGTGTTGTTAGCAATGGTGTTGGGGGAAACGTCCTACAGTCTCCTTTGTATTTACGACAAATATCGATTAATTTTGTTTATACATGTGAAAAATTGTTACAGATACATTTAACACATGATTGTTCTAATGTGGGTGAGAAGAGGCGGGAAATAATTCGCAGTTTGAAGCCGTCGTATATGAAATGCGGATGTGAGCCATGAGACGGATTTTAACGAAGGATTTACAAGACTAATGTATGAGTAAGAGTGGTTTTCTGCACTAATGCGTAGTTATAACTCATTTTGGAAGTGTTCCAGTGTTCTTTACATTGGATTACACTGGGAAAGAGAATAATTAAGCGATTTAAATGATTGGAAATAAAGTTTCAATCAAGGCCATTAAACTAATTTTGTTAATTAAAAAAAAGCGATATAAAAATGATGCCCGTATGAAATAAGAAGTAGAAAACCGTGCCCTCTGCATTAAGGGGTACGCGCAATGGATTTGTGTACGCTAAGCTGTATCTAATACTATTATTGCCACAACTGATTTTGTTTGAAGGTCATTGTAAAACTATGAAGTGAATATTACCTTTTTGTCATAAAGTGAATATATATATGGAGGCGCTATGTGAATATATGTTGACCATGTAATTAATTTTCACAGTCTCACCAACCATTTATAGAATTTTAATTTAATTTTAATCACACCTACAAAACGTGACCAACACCATATCGCAGTATATTTAGGTAAAACACATTTAAAACATTAAAACAATGAAAACGTGGATTTGTTTCAAAAATAGAGTGGATTGCTGACAATTATTAAAGGAACGGATGAAGATAACCATAACCAGTAAAGATAACGGATAACCATAAAAATAAAACAAAGAATATTCATAATTATAATGGAAGCACTTGAATACCGACCTATATATGTGTAAAAACCAAATTAAGTCGAAAATGAAAATATATTTTTGAGATGAGAAATGACGAAATGATATTCGTGTTTTGAAGTTATAATTTAACAATTTTTAATGTTTCAATGTCCCACAAACGGAAGAATCCAATGAAAAAGTTATAACATTTTGCGAGAAATACAAATTACATAAGTGTATTTGAACATACTTTGGAGGTTAACCTCGAGTTCAAATAAAATGAAAGAAATAGAGTTTTTTGCTTAAAATGACACAAAATATCATTAAAAATGACAGATCTCATCTCGAGAGCTAAAAATTTTAACAAGTTGTAACTTTTTGACGTAGAATCCGACGAACAAGTTTTTCAGACTAATTCAACAAGATTTGGTATTACCCCAATAATGTAGGTGAATGCCCAACCACATGTATTGAAGATAACTACTTTTCTCCAATGATGAATTAATACTGATATGATCTGACACAGTCTAAGACGTTATTGGAGCAACTTTGTTTAAGAACGATAAATGTGCAGTAGTGTGGAGTTCTTATATCATTTTTATGAAGTTCTGACAATCTAGAAACTGTTCTTTTTAAACGTGTTTCATAAGCTATGGAGTAACTACTTAATGCTGTGCTCATGTCACCAACTCATTTTCAGTTACAAAGCTTTTCATTTTGGTGTTTGAATATATTTTTATAACTTTAAACATCACTTGCCTTAGTGTATCCAAATACGTATAGAAATCAAAAGTGTTATTTCTATGGTTGTGTCTTTCTAAAAGTTAAATCCTGTACATATTTCAAAAAATAATCACGGAAATTCGCTTCTTTGAAAGAATGATTCTGTAATTTTTGATCACACAAAACTCGAAAAAATCATCTCTGACATGTGTTGCATTATCTGATCCCTGAAAACCGACGAAATATTATTTAATATTCATGTAATATTTTTATATTGCCACCTTGTAATATTTGTTTCACTGGCAGATTTTTAAATTTTACTAAATCAGTTGCAACTAAAAAGATTCATTTTAGTGCACCATCTCTGAAGAATTTACTTTCAGTTTTGTTCAGAATAATCAGGGCTTCATCTACATTTATTTAATTCGAACAGAAGTTTTTCACATTCTTACACTTTACAAAGGATTACTTAATTTTATTACTATGTAAAACATGTAATACAAATCAAAGCTCAAATGTTCACTGATAACTATATTTTCTTTAGATTATGTTTTGATTATCCAGAATTTACAACGAGGGGGAACATTGAGGCTAAATTTACGATTGAATTTTATTATTAACATTTGTTTCTACATTATGATTATTTAACTATTTTGATGTGGTGAACAACATCTTCGGGGTTTAAACATAATTAACTCTATCTGTGAACATTCAGAAAATTTTACTATACTTAAGAACTGTATTTACAATCATTGAACATGAGTACGAAGGTATTTCATCTAAGCATTAATTAAATAACATATAAATTGGACGGACAAACATTACATTTTATGTCACAACAGCGAACAGTCTTTACATTTTAATGTATAAAATTCCATTCAAAATTTGAACGACAGGAAGAAGTGTTAAACAATGAAACATTATGGCAAAATAGGAATGTTTCCGACGTGCATGGATCCGGAAACTTAACGACTTAACATCTACATAGATATATTATGCACTGTTAGTGAAAACTAAGCATAAACAAAAATATATAAATCATATAAGTGATTTTGAATTATATTAATTGAAGTTCTCAACAAACAATACTTATCATCAAATATTCAAACCATAAACGTTATCTGGTAATATTATTTCTCGGAAGAACAGCATGTCCTTCACTTGCGTTATACATGTCATATCTAACATTTCATGAGGATTATGAACAAAATAATGCTAAAAATGCAGCTTTTAATGTGTTACAGTGCCAGAGAATTAAGAATTTAACGTTTCAACCACACATTTCGATGCATTTAACACAAATGTATGCACACCCAACATATATTCAAATGATGTCACCAAGAACACATCTGATTTAAATACTTAGTCATATGTATTTTATATAATATGAGATAGATCATCGAATTTCAGTATTAATAGTATTTTAAGAAAAATACATTATTTATAAAAAGTCAGCACCATGTACATCTTTATTTGGCAAACAGTTCATGGGCAATGATTTGTCATGAAAATATCTTATGATACATTTAGCACATACTAGAGATAGGGTAGTAACACTGTCATTCTAATAAAATGATTTAATATGCTTCCATATGGGTTGTGTTCACGTTGGTAGACTGGGTCTCGCAATTTTGGTCTCAGGCATCAATTCTAATTATTATCAACATACATCTGGGTTAACAGTCAAAGCAAGAGACAAACAGATTTTGGTCTTCGAACCTTTCTGGGAGCGAAGTCTTCCTATCAAAGAGCGCAACATTGCTTAGTTGCATAGAGTAATTGATACCAAAAACCTACACCAGGGTCCTTGCGAACTCCGAAGCTAAACATTCATCAAAGATTTTCTGAAATAAAAAGTTCACCTTCTTGTTTTCCTCATTTGCAGTTCATTTTTGACGTAACTTGGAGTAAAAAAACTCGAAATTTTGGAAACATATACCTCAGTTTTATTGCAAGAGAATAACTCAGACCAGATTCGTCCGAAATGTTTCCCTTATGCAAACTCGTATGATTTTCGAATATACACCCATGCAACAGGCAATTTTATAAGCAGCGAAGACCCTGGGGGTACGTTATTGCAGTTCTAAATCGAAACGGTCAGGAACCGGGATCTACAGATCATGTCTAGTCTGTATATTCTTAATCCGTATAATAAGACAAATCAGGAGACCAGATCTACCAGTGTGGACTGGGTGTGCGGGTAAGTCCATGTTCCATAGAACACTAATAAAATTATCCAACAAGACAAAATATTAAACACAAATTATTTAAGACGAATATACTTACTTATAACACCGTACGCTATCGTGTATAAATGATAGCCGAGGGAAGAGATACCTGTAATTTTGAAATTATTGTCTGCATAAAACCTCACCATCCAGTATATCAAATGAAATGAAAACTTTTGTTTGTTAATGTCGAGAATGTTCTCGCTGAGAGTTAATCAGATTTCTCTTGTTCTTACATGTTCATTGAATAAGGAAATTGGAAAAAAGCGAGTTTCATCAATCAGTCACTCATAAACTACAGGATGATTCCCCATTGAAATAGTAGATAAAACACAACCCATGCAGCAAAAAATTATTGTGTTTACAATAATTGGTGGATATGTTAAATATGAATAGGACTGTGAATTAACATTTTAGAACAGCTTTTTTTGTTTTAAAGTTGTACTTACACCATATATGCGTAAATCGAAAATGGAGTGATGTAAACAGGTGTTTCACATACAGATAATTACAATATATTTTTGTAAAATATTCAGTGACTACATATGAAGCATATTCGTTCCATTTCCCCATTTATACTTTATTGTTTCTTCGTAAACAATAAAGTCTACAAAACAACATAAAAGTTAAAATTTACCAAATACTATTTTCACACTTTTTTATAAATTGAGACCTATTTACGTAGATGTAACTACTGGAAAAATTACATGGATATTAGTCACAAATTTTCACAAATATACATGGCCATTAAGAGAGAAAATACCTTAATAACACATCACACTAACATATGTCGAGAAATTTTACAAAATTTACCATCAAGATCTCTTGACATGCATATCTGTTAGTCGACAAAACTAGAAAAATTACTACATGTATTCTGAATCAAGACGCCCAGTATATTTGTCAAGACGTCCGAATGATTTTTTGACGCTTCTGAGTAAGAGGCAACATAATTGCATTTGGTGTTGTGGTAGGAAAACTATAATTAATTGTTCTAACCACGTATTTCAGTGAACTTAAATCACTAATATTTTAATATATGTAGACTTTTCTACTCACAATGTATTGTAATTTGGTTGTTTATATCAGAACTTCCCATTAGTCATGATTTTTTAAAAAAGATTTCTAGGTTTTCTTACGAATTTCCTAGCTTTTTTTCCACAAAAATCTGGAAGCACGCATTATTAAAACAACCATTTATTACACTATCTTGCGAACACTTATTGGGATAATGCTGGGGGAAAATATTGTACAAGTGTAACCTTAGTGCTCAAAAAAGTGTGCTCAGACTATGCTGAAGTAGTTTTGCTAAAAAATGGTTGCGTCAATTCCTTTGAAAAAAAATAACAACTTAGTCTGCTCATTACATGGGTCGTTTTCGTCCTGATAAAATTGGCTTAATAAATGGTTTTCGTTTTGCATCGTAGGAAACATTAGGAACAATTTATTTCGAACCTTATGTTTAAAACGTTATGATACGCATTGTTGAGTTCTTCGCGCTGATTTCCTTTTCTTGATATTCATTGAAGTTCGGAAAATTGCTTTCAATGTAGCTATAACCACTAAATAATATTCTAGTTTAACTGGAATCTGGATTTTGAGTGTGAGAACTCTGTTAATTGATAACTATTTGCTACACTTTTTTTTTTTTTTTTTGGGGGGGGGGTTCCAAAGAAAATACAACTCAATCAAATTCATGTTATCAAAAATCTCGAAACGTTGTATCTTATCTGTGATATTTGTGCATCACTAACTACATCTTTGAAATTCGTATCTATATTTCCTCAATTTTATTCAGTCTCTTTCTTAAAGTTCTACGAGTTTTGTTTCAAAGCTATGTGCAAAGTGGAGTCATAACTGGTTTTAAATCATACCTAAAGAACTTACAGCTTCGTTGGAATCGTTCAACTTCATATAAATGTTCTTTCAAAAATGTTAATATGTTTTCAGATATTTATTAAATATATTGTTTCTCGTTGATACACTTCATCTACAACCTCATAAAGCAATAAAATGTTGTATTATGAGATTGATTTTCGCCATTTACAATATTGAAAGTGTGTAGACATTTCAATACTGTTAATGACACATATGTCGCTTATTTATACTCAGGAAAGTATAAGAGAAAGGGGATATGGTAGAATGATTATTTATCACATTTTAGTATGAAAAAGTGAACTGTGGAATGATCTTGAAGCGAGAATAACAAAGTATAAATAAATGATGTCTCATTCGAGACATTAAAGGGATCTTTATACAAAAAATTACTGGAATATGAATTTAACTCTCGTGAAATAGAAAATGAACAAGAGTATGAAGATTATAAAATGGTCGAAATTTGCTTTCCCTTTTATTTATATAAAATTTAGTTTTACTATTTGAAAATGGTGGTTGTTATCCTCTTTTATTGTTAAAAGGATATTTAAAAGTTTTGAACATATCTTCTGTCGCTTAATAAAACCCGCAAGTTTATCACTCTAATTCGGCTTCAGTACTCTGTATAGTTTATCTATATAGTTTACCTGTACAGTTTATCTATATATTTTACCTGTACAGTTTATCTATAGTTTATCTGTATAGTATATAGAATCTGTTTTACCTGGAATGATGTAGAGCTTAACGGAAATTCATAATTCCAAGGAATAAGATTAAGCATTAATTGTTCTTCTCCCTCACATTTCTTTAAAGCAATTACAGCATTGATTACATATTATTATCTTCTCACGTAAAATACTGGGTCTTTGTATGAATTTTCTTTGTTTCTAAACACCAATCAATTCACCTACAATTATTTTATATATCATTTTTACACGCGACCAATGTTTTTGTTACATATATAGTCTTATTGTTGTTACGTACGTAGCACAAAAAGATTCCTTCAATATTTATGCCATTAAAATTATATGATGCATTCAAATATATCTGATATAACAGAAGAGTAATGTTTCGATGACAAAACAATAATTAGCCAGTGATAAATACAGTTTGAAATCTCAAGAGAACAATAAGTCCAAACAATTATTTACATTATAAATAAGTGATTATCGAGAATATTCTATGTCTCTGAATTCGTAAAAAATTATTCTGCTCAACAAAATTTCGAGATTTTAATGTCTTGATATCTCTACGTATTTATACAATAATAATTCTGTGTACTATAATAATACTGTATCCTAAGTTTGAAGTACTTATGCAATTCCATTTTCGGTTTGATTGTCCATATTTTACGTCAACAATAATAATAATAATAGTACTGTTTATTCAGAGGTTCTCATTTCATGAATTTTTCAAGAAAAACATTGTCTGGAAGGTAGACCTTGATATCGTCAGGAAAATTAAACATTTGTATCACAGAAAGTAGTTAAAAGCACTTATTCGTATTGTACTATTACACAGGGAATAATTTCACACCATTCTATTGTTTCGCAATTCAACGATGCTGGGATTTACCTTCAAATGAGCTTTATCTAATAAAAGTATTACAACATTCATGTGTCAAAGATACTTGAAGATTTCAACTCTCGACAACTTTTAGCTGTTCACTATACTACCAGGATGTACAGTTTATTGTAAGCACACAGTGTTCATACTCTGTATATTTACCCTGTGTAAACAGGGCTGGTATCCATAAAATATATTCTAATACAATCATTTCCTCACAACCATTCACACGGAAGGGAAGACTATTGAATGCACTTAAAATGTTCACAATACAGAAATAGTTATCCTACTGTATCTGAATAAGAACAAGTGAATACACTGCGATTTACACATTAACATTCATCTCTCAAGTAGGGCAATCACCAGTGGAAGAAACAAATATACTAGTAATATTTTAAGACTTAAATCTCACTTCCTTTTCTTACTAAAAAAAATCACGAAAAGAAGGTGTGATAGATCGAGCTCTGAGAGATATCTAGTATTAACCAGAAGAAATATTTTATAGCACCTGCGTGCACTAACTGTCCTATTACCTTCACTTTTGGCACCCATATTATTCAGTCATAATTGTACCGAATAAAAAACCCTTTTTTCCGGTATCACCGCAATATTTTACCACTATAGAGAATGTCATTCCATGAAATAAGAAACAGTATTTAAGATTCTCCATGATCAAAAGAGATGTATTCCGGCGACCTGTTTCAAGAGAGACAGGTAACTGAAGCAGTGCCAAGTGAGTCGTTCGATATGTAAGACTCACTCCTCTTATTTTCGTAAATAACCCAACTGCATCCATGCACTTACGCATTTTGCAGCAAAGTGCTTGATCATTTACGCGGAAAAAAAGTAGTTCACCAAATTAAAATAGTATTTGTTTACCTACTATTTCTTTACAATTTATTGCTGGGTTACACGAGAGAAGGGTGCAAAGTTACAGCGTCTCTTCTTCCTTTCCCACAACATGTGTGCAGCATGCGGTAGCGCTCTTTCCGTTGCGGAAACCGCATACCATGAAGAACAGACCCACTCCAATCCGCATTGTGTCACACTGTCCCGGCGTGGGTGGCTACAGCCAGGGGATTACGAATAGAGGTCGCTGGAGCTAGAGCCACTGTGGGCCCAGTTGTCTCTCCGGTCGCGTGGCCGCCATGTGATGCGGTACCGGAACGAGTCGTCATCCGGCGGAACCTCGACGACGGCATGGGAGCCTCCGGAGAGGCGATCGGTGCTAAACACGATCTTCCCCATCCAGCACCACCACCTCTGTAACAACAGGAAGTCCTCAGAATTCACGCAGTGGAGACCTGTTCACGAAGATTTTTGTGGCAGATCCGACACGGGTGTGGATTCCGTTATTAAATGGTTTACTCGATGCACTCGCTATTTCTTAAACATGAATGGTGAAGCGTAACTTTCTGTATGATGAAAATAATAGTTTACGAAAATTTGAAAAAGAAAGCAAATATTGTATATTAGGTATTTAAATATATTTTCAGTTTAATGTTGTCAGTATTTCAGTTCTGTTGGTGGAATTATCTAAAAATCAAAGGACTTTCTATGGATATATACGAAAAATGAAGTTTCTGACAAAGAATTTGATATCTACAGAAAAATTCTTCGTTAGTCAGGAATCTCTGTACTTTGAAATCGTAATTATACGATTTTGTCGTATGTTTGTTATGTTTATTTCTCAAGTATACAAGTCTATCTGCGTTTTGAATGAAAAGAGAAAGTAACATATTTCTCAAAGAAGAGTAACCTGCCGAAGGTAGATATCAGCCAAGATAGATTGGCCAGACAATTCAATGTATCCTTATCGCATATAATTTTTATATACACTTATTGAACACTTTAGATTAATTCCATGGTATCTTGTGGATTGTTCATGAAAATTACTTACTTAATTACATTCCCTATGTTATTATAAACTTCATTCGGTTTTGTTACTAAATAATACAATCACATCTCTCTCTCTCATACACCATTTCCTGCCATATTTACTGCATAATATCCTGCAATATGCCCAGGATTAGTCCTGTATATTGAAGGATTTGGTGAGAAAGAGTTGATTCTATTATTATACGGGATGTATATTATTTAGGAGGACGCACTTCGGAGGGTGATATCTGAGGATTAAGAACAAAGAGGTACATATCGACGTAAGTCCGTAAATGGACAGTTAGTCCGTGATAAAGTAATTAGTTCTGTCGCATTGGGCGGTCCATAGTGTATTCGCTTTCCAGTTCTGATGTTCCAATTACGGTTGATCCAAGTAGAATTTGCAGTTGTGGACAAAGCGGGTTCGCGGCAGGTTATCTCGGGTTATTCCCGTTTTCCCTGCTTTTCATTCAACCGCAACATTCACTCATCATCAATCACCGCTCGTCTCATTCGCACATCACCTCATATCATTCGCCCGCGTGGCCACAATGACTTCCTGGAGCCATTGATAGAGCGAATGTTGTAAACGGACATGGAACACTGTCATGATTAGTCTCCCCATTAATATGCCAAACAAATACATATGTACTGTTGCATTTCATGGTAAAAATTTACAGTGTTATTTAATTTGACCAATGTAATGCCAACATAAATGGCACTGATGAAAAAATTTAGTCTACGCGTTGCAAGTTGTGTGTTTTCATGTGTGCCGAAGCACAAAGGTCAGTTATTTATTTCACGTTATTGACCGTAGATGAAGACCATATCGGATTGCTCCTGGAATGAATAACGACCATTGTGCTCAGAGATGTAGATGAAATCACACAACTTGCAACACGCAGAATAATGTTGTTCATTCGTGCCATCTTCTTTGGCAATACATTAATTAAATACACTGATAATTCATAAATTAATACCACGAAATGCACTATTAGAAATAGCTTTATTGAAGATTAACCGTCCCTTTCCGGACATATGATGATATGAACTTATTGTTCTTTTTCCGGTCAAGTTTTTCCCCTTTATTAATATTGACTCTGAATAACAAGCCCTGTTTAAGGGTATAATAATATCCGAAACGGCGATTTAGAAGGGGTTTTTATTTTTTAGCCTACGTGACCAATCCTCAAGTTAGAATGGAGTTCATATAATTGTTCAGATCAACAGCTACGTTCAATACTAAATGATACGGCAGTCGAAGAAACTCAGTACTATTAATGTGGTGTGTATGTTTGAACATTTATAAGACTTTTTCTGCTACTCATTAATATGTACGATTGTTTTCAGAGCTTGTAAAATAAATCTCCTCCTACTTCACATTCACAACAATAACACCATATTTCAACTTGGATAAACAATTTTTCAAATTATGATAGGACGCCAGGAAAAATTAGGTGCCAGAGAGAGAGAGAGAGAGAGAGAAAGAGAGAGAGTAGAGAGAGAGAGAGATTTTGCTATGTTCCATAAGAAACTTAAGAAAAGGTAATGGAAATATTGAATATGAAAAAAATATGTTTCTGGGCTATTTTGAACTGTGAAAAGGACAGATGGACTAACGTCCATTATATAATCAAAATACATACTTTATGATTCAGGAACATATGATGGATAAATGCCATTTATTTGTTTTGTGATTTGTTTTTCAAATCACTAAATAAAAGGTATTCGTCCATCATAAGGTCGTAAGTCATAAATTATTTAAGAATGGAAATCGTTTTATAGAGAGGAGGATGCATTTCATTTTCACCTCTAATGGTTTTCTCATTAATGACAAACAGTTTTATTATATCTCCTAAAAGAATGCAATTTTCCTCCGCTTACCGGAGCGCATGATGCGCCCAGCTCCTTGGGTGGAGTCGTTGGCGGATATGTCCGAGTGGTTGCCAGCAGCAATGTTGGCAGCAGCGGCAGCATGGCGACCAGCGTTGGATTGCTGGTCATTCTCGTCCTCACAACCACAGCAACAGCAGCAGCGACATGTGTGTCTGGAAAATGGCATTTCCACACTTTTCTTTATTTCTGTTTTATTTCCCTCAGGACTTTCCTGTTACAGCAGTCGCATCGAAGAATATGTCACATGAGTTTGTTTTGCTACGTAAATGAGTAAGTATGCACTCATAGAGACCAAAGTGTAAAGTATCCTTGAATAATTGTTAAATTAACGATTAAATCTAAATCCTATTCTTCATTCTTTCACTTTTATAAAACTTCCATAGATAGCTTCATCTTCTATTCAACGTCAGTTTTACAAAAGGGAGTGCACTTGTAGTCAACTAATTAGTTTTATCTTCGGGTTAAATTTATAATATACTTATACAATTGTATGAAAAAATATTCTTTACTCGTTCCTTAATTGAACAATATCAATACAGTAAAGATTATACACTGCGAGGCAAGACAATCAGCACAACTTCTCATAACAACGTCTTTTGAAATGAATCATCGTCAAATTTCGAATGAGAGTGCTTTTAAGAATTTTCTAAACATTTCCTTATCAGGATGTGTCTGCGACACCCTTTAACTCCAATACACCCCCTTACGTTTTCAAGGGGTGAAAGTGTTGTGAAAATCAAACAAAATATCACAATATCAAATAATGGGGACAGATTCTCTCCGTGTACACACTCAATAATGTATATTCAAGATACTGAAATTTAAACAATCCCCACGTTCCACTCTCTACACCATTTCCCCCATTTCACATGTATGAAATTTAGAAACATCACTTTTCACAAAATTCCAATTTTTCACTACAACAATTTTTGACAATCGTAACACTTATTTGGTACGAGAACATTCGCAGTTGATATTCATGTTTTTGCAATTAATAGTTATAGAAATAGTATCATCTTCCTCATACTCAACTATCCTGTAAATACATTTACTCGTCCATCACATCGGTACCCAATTCTTGTACGAGCCTGTGTTGATTCATATTCATGAGATCATCATATAGAAGCTATGTGAAATCTATCCGATCAGATACTATCCCATTCAATTTAAAAGATCATTCATCCCTTAACTGTAATTATTACTCAATATAATAGTTTATTAACGTGCGTCTAATTATAGTTGGACAGCAAAAATACAGTCAGTTCCAAATAATAAAGAGGAATGGCAAAAAAAAGTTTAATTTTAAAATATTTCGGAATTGTTTGAAAATTGTAACTGTCAATTGTAATAGATGTCCTTTTATAACTTCTTTATACGTTACAAAAAACTAAAGCTCTCTTTTACTGGTGAATATTTTATGTGGGAGCTGCATTAAGGTCGTTCTGCCGACAGAGAATTACGTATTTTAAACGTCTTAAATATTTTGTATATGGATACAATTAAACAGGTTGACATCAAATCTAGATTTTAAATCACCCTTTTCCGTCTATTTAAGTGAAAAATTTAATATAAGGGTGAAATGCATTGTATCTTATGAGAAAAGATCTTACCAAATATTTAAAAAAACTTTCCAAATATTTACAACACAGGATTTTATTTTAAAATGTCGTCTAAAGTCAAAATTAATTTTTAAAATACGTTTTGATTGGTTTTTTCCTGAAGAAAAATTGAATTTTTGCAGTGTCTTGTTCTCGATTTTATACTCGGAGAGTTTTCGTTGTTTTCGACGTCATGAGAATACCTCGACAAAACCGCACTCGCTAATTACGACCCACATTATAACCTAGATTTAAAACTTATACGACTTACTAACAGAGTTAACTAAGGTCCCATTTTATATAAATATTTTTTTAAAATAATTATTTGCCGCAAATTGGTCGTTCGTTATAATTTTGTAGTATTATTCATTAAACTATCGTGCAACGTAATATAAATATCAACAAAAAATATAAGAAGATTTTTCAATGATATGGCTAAAATTACACGGCAGAACAAACTTAAGTAAACACTTTTCACTGAATATTATATACTTGTCCAGAAAATTATTGATTTTTCGAAAATTTTTACTTCTCAGAAATAAAAGATGTATCTATGCTCAGCAAAGTCAAAATTTTAGATGCTGTATTTCACTACGTATAACATTTATTTTCTATTGCATCATAAATACTTACGAGTATACTTCACAAATATATAATGACTGAAGAGTGACCAAAATGGAAATACGAAGTAAACAAGCTAAAACTTTAAAGGATCCAGATTTCAGTAAATGATTGAAAATAGCAATAAGTACTCAAATTATCTTTCAAATAATTTCTCAATGAACCTGTTAAAATTTAATTGCATTTTGCGAGTTATATATGTAAAAGAGAATTTAACAAATTTCTAAGTACTGTAGAAATTTTGAAGGAGTACAGGAAGGTATTTTGTGTTACAGGAATCAGTGCCTGAACTAGTCATTTCTCAGTTTCGGTTCATTCTTGTGCACATTTTATGATTTCTTATCATACTTATTTCAATAAAAATTCAAAAATAAATAGTTTCAGAAGATTAGTAATTTAGAGGATATGTTAAATGAGTTAACTACAGCATAGAAAAGAAGTGGGTCAATGTATTTTATCCTGTTTAACGTATATTGCAAACATTTCCAGCGTATTTTCTCTCCGATTTAAATAATTGTCAATTATTCTATTATGGAGATGAGAATCCACCCGGTTAATTTCCCACAAAACTATTTTACAAAAATCTCTAATAAAGTTCGAGCATACCAAACGTGAATAAACTACTATAAAATTCTCTGCTTTTAGGCCATAAAATGGAAATGGCTTTCACTATTCATTTATTATTCTCTAAAGAGTGGCTCACGTTTCATGCTCACTCACTGGTACAGGGGTCGAATATGGAGCAATAACTGTCTCTCTCTCTTTTCCTAAATACAATTATATCCAGTCTGTTTGTTTTTGTTTTACACAGAGCTTTTTGGGTTAGCCCAAAACACAGCAGTGAAATTAAAGAAGGTGGTAGGTAATTACTTACCGGCTTAATGCTAAAGCTGTGAAAGTCAACAAAATATATCTTCCATGATTGTATGGGAGCTGACTTCGATAAACGCTAAATTGTTGTTGAAAATGAACAATCAACGAAATTCTGTGTGATTCGAAGGTGGTTTTAAATAACATGTTAATTTGTGTTTACTCTCAAGTTGAATGTGTTGACACGTCTTCTTAAAATCTTTGACAGAGACATCTAGTATTGTATTCTCCTGTTACAAATTCGCCCAACCACTGTAACAGAATTTTGTCACACGATTAAGCCATTCACTGGATTAACGAGTATTTACGTAATACTAACTTAAGGTAGTATGAATTAAAACTGAAGCCAGCTGAAAATGACATCAAGTTGGGCTCGAACTCGGGCATTACCCAGTGCAGCACCCGTTTTACCTTCCGCATCGCATATACCATCTCCGCCTGCTCTGATATTCGATAGTCCTCCGACGTACCCCGATTTACGAGATAAGATATAGTGTGCAGGCTCCAGGAGGTAAAACTGGTGCCAGTGATTACCGCCCCCGCGCTGCGGTCACAGCAAGAGATCCCAGATTTGAACCCAGATCGTCCCCAGTTTCACTCATCTGAATACGTTACAATACTTCTTCCCCATCCCTGACGTGCAGGAATGCGGCTCATTAGATTTTCACTTCAAAATTCTCCCACAATAAGACTCTAAAATGACATAGAAATTTCTGAAAGGATATTTTGTGTTCGGGTCAAACTAATCGACTGAGTCAGAACACAAAGCCCACAGCAGCGCTACCAATGTCTGTAGTGACTTAATCGCTTCAAAATAATCAGAGAAATCACTACTGATACATTAATTATTACATCTTAACATGCTTTTAAATCACAGTTAAATACATTTGTTTATAATTTTAAGTTACCTATACAACGATATAAATTCATCACTTCTTTTAAACATATAAAATTAATAGTTGTAAATTCTCTTAACTTTTTCAAGTTTTTTTTCCATAATTTTATAATGGATATACATAGATAGATTATAGGTGGTGTAGACAGATTTTTAATTATAATGAAATAATAGAATGGTGTAGTTTACTCTGTCAAAATATTTTAATAAGCAAAAAGCTTCTTCGCGAGCTTAGCGAGCATCATCAGTGCTTTCAAACAAACGATTTCGGCATAATTAACTTTTTCTTATTAAAATATTTTGACAGCGTAGACAACATAATTTTATTATTGTTTATTACAATGGTATTACAGTTTTCCGTACATAGCAATTTAATGTTAGGAAATTTAAAGCTTCAACTTAGTTTAGCTTAAAATTGACACATTTCATAGCGTACTTATTACCAAAGATAAACAATGCATGAATTAACTATAGCATTATGTTGCTATCTAGCTGAATTATTTTTTACTTCCTAATATAACTTAACATTGTGAGCTCAGAATTTTTTATTATAAAATATTTTGTGTGTATGTATATCGATTAGGCTAGCAATGGACCACGAAAGACGAGTACAAGAAAGACTCAGTTATTGATTTGAGTTTACTCACTAGACTCGTCTAATTTTTACCGAGCTCGGAGGAACAGCGTCTAGATATTATCCAGACCACTGTATTGTAAGAATCTAATAATTCTTGATTAATAATAACATAAAAACAAAATTAGAAAGAATAAAATATGTCCGAAAGACGTGTGTTCGGAGAATGTGGGTGGTCGAAAAGTGACGCACGGGTTTTGTTTGAAAGTGAGATGAGAGAGGGAAATTCGTAAGACGCGAGCGTCGGCGTCGTGTAAGAAACGTCTACGGAAAATGGTGAGATGCTAGTACCATAGCTGTGGGAATTAAATGACCTGAACAAGGGAGCACATGTTTGGGGGATGGGGAATAAGGAAGCCTTCTTTTAAAAGTGTAAAGGGAAAAGAATGGTTCGGCGGTATACAACGGCAGATGTGGGTGCAAATACGTTTGGCGCACTTGTCAAGAAGGGGCTGGACGATTGTTTATGAGGAGGCGGCGGCGAAGCACAAACGTACCGACCAGGGGTTGTGGGTGACGCAGATGGGGAAGGAAGAGACGATTTGAAAACAATGATCAACGGTCGAAAGGTTCTGGAACTTTCGAGAGCTTGATATTTTGTTCTAGAAAGGACGTTGGATTCAAAATTAGGAAGAAGCCGGTGGATTCAGAAAGAAAATGTTGAAGTGGGGAAATTTTTATGAAACGAAGCAAGTGGATTGGCTGAAAATAGGAACCGGTAGTGGAGAGTTCAGCCAGTCATAACATTGACGAAGGAAGGGAAAAATCATGGTGGCTGGTTAGAAACAGTCACATGGTTTTTGAAATTAAATCACGTGAGAGAATTTTCGAGGGTACGGAGGGGGAACAGAAGAGATAAAATAGAGAACCGCGGGGGGCTCGAGACCACTTGTTAGTACTTTTTGTCGGAGATTTCGAGACGACTGGTTAGAACTTTTTTTGTCGGAGATCTTTAGACACGCTTTTTCGGTGATTTTGGAGATGACAGTATTTTCGGAGATTTTATTTTGAATTCGGAGATTTTTTCGAGCACTACAAGTTTGTGGTTATTTTCAGACTTATGCTAAGAAATTCAACAGCGTCGTCGGAATTTCTAAATATCCGACGTTTATTCAGATTTGTCTGATGAATTTTGAAATCCTCAATCTCCATGTTATTTTCGGAGACTCAAAGATTCAGCTCGAGAATTCTGAAAAACTTAAGATCGAGTTTCGCGGTAATTTGACATTTCTTTCATTATGGTGAGAAGTGCCATTCACCATAGTCGCACAGTGCTCAGTCAGTCGGAGAATAATTTTTGATGCGTGGGGAGAACGAGAACAGGGTCCGCACGTCATCGCCCATTGACGCAGATCGCTGATGAAGGCTGTTACCACTGCTGAACAGGGGGTGCGCTTCAACCCGCCGGACTCCAACGAGGGTCTCATCTGCCAGGTGCCTTTAGAATGATCTGACCATCCCATCATGACCGAAATCCGCTTAAACTGGGGCTTTCCAGTTAGTGAAAATTTCAAGTGGCCGCGCCAACTCTTAAAAACAAAAGTGCTGCGGAAGAAAAGAATGAAACGACCTACGCTCAGGACATTTGTTCGATTATATAAATTTTACCTAAGCCTGCATAATGATGAGCGCCCGTCAAAATGTTTAAAGTAATATAATTAAATTCTCTTTTTTTTATTATTGGTAAAGACTGTCTTTGTGTAAGAGAAATAGGAATGATTTTATTGTATGCAACACATGGGAATTTTGGGGGGTTAAGCTTTGTGCGGGTGCATGGCGTGAATGTATAATTATAAGGTTAATTAAGTTAAAATTTTATTTCATAAGCGTTTCCTAATTAATAAGGAACTTTGTATGTGGGGCTTACTTATGCCCGAATCCATGATAAAATATAATGTACCCTGAGACGAGAGTAGACCTGCGGCAAAAGTACTTAAATTAATTATATTTTTATGGTGTTTTATTGTAATTAATTAACCTGGTAATGATCCGTAATTCACCATAAGCATATGATAGTAAAATTATGTCACAATATCCGAGCATTACAACTGCGGTTGTTAGTCGCAGAGGTCGGGCACTTCATACATCCCAGCTAATTAAACTGGGGCATGGATATAAAGAGCTACAAAATAAATTATCTATAAAGTATTTTTAGGGAGGATAAAGCAAAATTATTACATATGTAATATCGTTCATCAAATTTAAGTCAAAGGAAAACGAGTAACATTTAATTTGTTTAAATATCTTTTTGAAAAATTCCCAGTACACAATTTTATACGTGTATTTTAAATGTAATTATAATCCAACTAATAATGGATATATTTATTATGTAGTTAAAATAAGGTTCTCAGGCATACCTTCTTCAGAGGAAGTAAATATAATTCAATAATAATTGTATAAGAGAAATAAGGAAATTAATTATTATAAAATACGCTTTGGATACAAAAATCAGGCATTCAGTATTCGTTTCAAAGGAACAGACGTCGCCAGTACGTTTTTCGTATACATTACATTTCTGTTGCGTGGTTTGATTGTTCTTATTAAGTGCAGCTTCAAAAAATTAGTTTATACATCATAAGACATTATTATTACTTTTTCGTGGTAGTCGGGCTTATTTTTGAAATTATTAATTGTAAGAGGATTTTCAACATATTATCAATACCACGATTCGGCGATGGAAGGTAGTGATGCACCATAACTAACAAGGGGTAACTTAAATATTTAAAACTAAATATTAAATCATCACGCCTCATCAGAGAATACGATGTTTTATTAACTCGCAATACATCTAAATAATTCTCCAATTTATAAAATATAAATATTTTTTCTGTGAATGTGCAAATTATCTAGCCAACTTTTTTAATGATGAATATGCAAATTTGTTTTGTAAAAATTCATCCAAAAGCGTTTTTGAACTTAAAAGAAGTATTGAGAAAAATAATTTGTCGTTTTCATTAAAGGATATTTTATTCTTGCAGAATGAAACCAAATGTGAAAAAATACGACCACAAATGATAAAAAAAGAAACACAAACACCTTTTTCGTAGATGGGCCGACAGCTCGTCGCTTACGTTTCCTGAATTAAAGATTGCTGTCACCGGGATTGCAATGACTTCGCTCGAAATATTAAAATAGAATTGATAATACGGTATGTCAGCCGGTGGAACGGAATGTACCAAAGGAAGCAAATAAATATTTCAATTCTCATTTTTATCTGTTGTATGTTGTTTGTACATACTATTGCTGGAAATAATAATACTACATCGGGATCTACATACGCGAGACGCTCCAGTATGGTATTTCAATCGCACGGTCGATGGAGGACAGCAGCATTTGGTAGGCTTGTAAACCCATTCGAAATGTTTGAACACTGATTTCTGAGTATTTTTCTCTGAATTATTCATAGTTTGCAAATATTCGCATCCCGCGACACCATCCCCACTATGCTGCCAACGCCTATACAACTAGTGAATATCAACGTGTCTGATGAAGGTGGAGACTGCAACTGTTTCTTCAAACATGCGAGTTATTTTTACGCGTTTTATTTATGAATGTCTTTAAAAATTGTAAATAAACATAATATAAAAATGGTACCAAATAACTGTAAAATTAATGTATTCGGCAAATAATGCCTGAAAANATGTCTTTAAAAATTGTAAATAAACATAATATAAAAATGGTACCAAATAACTGTAAAATTAATGTATTCGGCAAATAATGCCTGAAAAAAAGATAAATTCTTTTCGATAAATCCCATGTATGTAAATTCAATTGTATTAGTAGCGATTGAACCACCCTTATCCAATGCGACTACAAAATAAAATCAATTCCATAAAATAGTGAACCTAGTATAGTAACTTACCCATAACGACAGCAATCGAAGATTCCTAGGAAGGCCTGTCGGAACTTGCGATTCATGAAGCAGTATGTAATAGGATTGCAGCAGGAACTGACATACGCAAGCAGCTGCACCAGAGACACGCCGGTGCTACCGACGTGTGTGTACACGGCCTCGGGACTGAAGAGGTACCATGTGTTGAGCACGTGCAGTGGTGCCCAACACACGAAGAATTCGGCGACTACCACGAACAGCATGCGGATCACCTGTAACGTTCACCAACACAATATAAATTTTACTGTGGAAATAGAAAAAAATATCAATATTGACCTTTCATAAAGTTGCTTCAAAGTAACCAGCCTTCCCATCCAGTGAGTCATTTGCAATGGAAGAATTTGTCGTCTTAGATTTTGACAGCATGAAAAAAAGCACAACAATGGGATGCAAAGTGTCTATTCTCCCAGGTACGTTACTCTGATTTTAGAGGGGTGCGCAGTCTTGAGCTATATCCACAGAGAGTACGCTGAGAGTACAACATAAGATATATTTGTGATTTTATCAAATTCAACTCTCTTGAGCGCTGCGTTCTGTGCAAAAAATCACAAGAAAAAGAAATGGAACTTTCTAAACAATTCTATTACAAATAAGCATTTTCAGTACTAAAATAATACTAATGATAAGCTTATTCATTGTTTTTTGTCAATAAGTTTAGCTTGGAATGAAAAAAAAACTTCTAGCAGTTTTGTGGGTAGGGTTCCGGTATACTCTCACCATAAATTGACCTCCACTTTTGGCACCTTTTTCCTGAACTCAAAATACAGATTTTGAGTACCTCTAAATAAAACATTAAACCTTAAGAGTGCTTGATAACATATTTTGGGGATCCTTTTGGTTCATAATACTCAATTTAGACCCAACAAGAGATCTGCAATAATGGAAAAAACAAAGTGAAGTTCCATATTACGATACTTTCTAATNGATCCTTTTGGTTCATAATACTCAATTTAGACCCAACAAGAGATCTGCAATAATGGAAAAAACAAAGTGAAGTTCCATATTACGATACTTTCTAATATCAAGTTGAATTAAGCAATGGTGTTTTCCACCCATATAGTGACCAATGAGTTTTAAATTTAAAATTAAAAAAAATTCGACAACTGTGTCGCATCTTAGTTGCTGTTAAGTGTAAGTATTAACGGAAAAACATGAAAATTTAAAAAAATATTAACTCATGAAATAATGAGGTGATAAAAGTATAAAAGGGAGAACAATTTATACATAACTAGATAAAAGGCAAACTATTTGCTGTGGAGAACAGAAGTTGAATCGGGCCAAATAGGACCGAGTCGAAGAAGACAAATTAAGTCCAAGATTTGTTTACATTGCGGACTTCGAACGTAAGTTCGTGTTTATTCTTGATTGTTGTATACTCCAGTTATTTTTTCAAGAATTGTCATTATCCTCAATAACTTGATCTGCTGCTGTAAGTATTGTAAAATCAGAACTATCTGGTCAATTCTGTGTAAAAATCAACGTTATCAGTCATGTTTTTATTTCACAATAAAAGATAATTAACAACTGGCGAGGTAATGAGATATTGATTTACTTACGAGAAAAATTTAGGCTTACCCAAATTTAAATTTAGACTACCCACGTCTATGGTAGCGCTCTGATAAAACGATTTTCCATTTTCCCCCATTTTTCCACTATCCATCGCAGATTAAACATAGACAAGTATTCTCTACAAAAACTCTATCCACAATAAATAGGAAATCGAACCTACACATCTATACGGCTCTTCATCTACACAAAACCATAAGGCGACCGTCATTAACTTATGGCTGCCCCGTGTGATGCTCCACGGCCTACATCATCCTCAAACCCCTACAAACATTTCAAAACAATATCCTTAGAACTATAGTAAATGCTCCTTGGTACATCTCAAACGCTCAGCTACACCATGAACTTACTGTCCCCGCATGCCAAACCATAGAGCAGAACTATCTAGACATTTCTTCAATACACTTTTCTCGTTCTCTCGCACGTCAACCTCGGGTAAACGGGATACCCATCTTTTCTTAGAGTTCGCTCCTGATTCCCAATAAGATATTCTACGACCCCTATAAAAGTACTAATTACTAAATTATAACCATAAAGAAATAAAGTAAAAGAAAAAAGGAACTATCTTAAAATAAAAAAATAATGATACGGGGCGAGGAACTCAGTGGGAGTGATCTCACACTGTACTACCTATTATTATTATTATTATTATTAATTCTCAGCTCAAGGCTGGATAAGGACGGATACGGGACATGCCAAGCATTCCCTTCTATGATTTGATTTAGTATTTAAAAGAACTTCCGGACAGTTCGACTTGTTTCTAGGATGGCAACATTTTGCAAAGGTAGGAAAAGGTGACGAGGAAGGTTCACTTTTTCTAGATTTTTGAACAGGTCTGTGAGGATAATGCCAGTTGCTGAGATAATAATTGGAATTATATCAACTCTGACAGTCTTCCACATCCTTTCAATTTCTTTTTTAATTTGAAATATTTGTTAACTTTCTCTGCAGTCTTTGTCAGCATACCATCGGTGTTAGGTATGGCTTCATCTATTATGAAAGTATCCCGGTCTTTTTTCCTAAGGAAAACCTAATCAGGTATATTATGTTTCACCGTCCTGTCCGTCAATATTGTTCTGTTAAATAGCAGGTAGAACTCCACATTTTCCACGACAGGACTAGGATTAAACTTGTTGTGCGGAGTTTTCACTTCGGGAAGCCCACACATCAGACCTAGCTCCTGATGAATAATCTTGGTAACTTAGTCGTGACGTTGCAAATAATCTGTTCCGGCCAGTGTTTCCCATCCACCAACAACATGCTGGTTAGTCTCTGACTTCAGAAAGCATCGGCGACAGCGATCGTCCTCCACTGATCCGTCGTTTATTATGTGTTTTACATACTTTTTTGTACGGATGACCTGATCTTGAATAGCCAACATGAATCCCTACATTTCAGGGTAAAGACTACCCTTATTAAGGCATGCGTTTGACGCTTCTTTGTAAACATGTGGCAAACTGAGTTCTTGAGGGTGTTTACCGTGGAAAGCCATACGTTTCCATTATGTTAGATGGGTGTCGGCTTCACAGATGGCTTGGTGCAAGAAAGACTCAGATGTATGGTTTAGGATGTACTGCCTCAGCTGTAAAACCTGCTCATTGTGCAGTATTTGGATGTCGGTAAACCTGTGTCTCCAATCAGCTCTCGGTGTTCTATGTACACTCGAATGTACGTGGTGTTTCCTGTACTCAGTCAATTGGATTGACTATGTAGATGTTCAAAACCTCAAGAAGCCAAGAGTGCGGGACCGAGTCAAAGGTTTTCTGATAATCAATGAAGCAACACGACAAATTTCTATTTTTATTGTAGCTCTGCTCGTGGATGATCATGTCCATAATAAGTTGTTCTTTGCATTCTTTCATGCCTCGTCTACATCCATTTTGTTCTTCCACTAAGATGTTAGGAGCTGGAGATATTTACGTATTAACGTTGTGTTGCAGGATGAGATGATTTTATATGTAGTTTGAAGGCAAGTAATGGGACTATAATCAGAAGGATCGGATGGGTTCTCAATTTTGGGTATCATGTACGTTTTCCCTTCCAGAAAAACCTTGGCACTTCTTTTGGGTTTTGGATAAAATAGTTTATGTGCTGCAGCAGGTAGGGATGAACACAAGTAAACTTTTTATACCAGTAATTATGGATGTTGTCTGTACCTGGACTTTTCCAATTATGCGTATCCCAAATGATACTGCTCAAGTATTCTAAGGACGTCTTTTCAGTGAACATAGGTGTAATGATGTTACATTCTTCTTTTTCAAATATTATTATTATTTCAGTTTGTATACTATGTTCATTACTTTATCCTTAAAACATTTGACATATTCTTTTGTATTTCTTTGTAATTGTATTTCCTTGCACTAGTATTTTGTTTCAATATTCTGTTATTTTTTTGTATTCTTATTGTACACACAAGTAAAGTGGAAACTCCCTCTGTACTGGTATTCACAAATTTAAAAAAATTAAAAATGTTACCTCTCACGAGTTTTAGTTGAAGTGAATGGGATTGATATCGGTAAGCTTTCGTGCACATTAATGGCTAGGAGTTTTGTCTAAGACGCCGAAGTGAAAGGACGTGCACGTCGTAGCTCCGCTGAGCCGTATACCTGCAAGCGCCGCAGGAAAGTGAAGTGCGAATTGTGAACGTTTATTGAATTTCCTGTGTGTTCCAGAACGTCAAAATATTCAAAAGTAAGAATTCTGTATTATTATTCATTTTATTATTATTATTTGTTAGTACTATTATTTGTAATTGTAACGATGATTTCTATTGAGCAATGGCGAGCTGCTATTGGATGTGTGAGACGACCACACATACCGGGTGCATTAGTTACCCATTCCTTAAATGTAAATTTAACATGTTTAATTAGTGCGGCACTAATAGGTATTCTATTAGTTATAGGTGGAATAGAATCCAACCCTGGTCCCACCACTAACATTGACACCACTCTGGAGGAACGTCGAGCCGGACAGAAGGAAATTCTAGAGAGTCTGGCCTTGCACTCCGCTATCTGGCAGGGTTATATGCAGAAAGTGGAGTGTCTGGAGCACCAGGTTGCGTCTCTCGAGACAGAGAATAAAGCTCTGTGTCGAAAGATTGACTACCTGGAAAACCAGTCGCGAAGGCACAACCTTCTTGTCTTTGACTTGGATGACCACCCGGGCGAAACATAGAGGGACTCGGAGCGGCTCGTACGAGACGTCGCGGCCCAAGCGGGAGTGGTGCTCACTGAGTGCGACATAGAGCGCGCACACCGTGTGGTCACAGGATAGGCAAGAGGCCAATAGTGGTGAAATTGGCCTCTTATAAAAAGAGAGAGGAACTCTTAATGGGAGCTTCTCGTTATTTGCGTGAGGCGACCGAGGAATCTCTCCGCGGTGTTCGCGTCGCTTCTCCCGTGCGGCAGACACGCAAAGAGCTCGGGCATTTTTTGCAGGATGCCAGGAGCAAAGGGCACAGGGCTTCTTTGCGCTTTCATAAACTTGTGGTGGATGGGAAGCGCTACACGCTAGAGGCCCTGAAGAAGGCGAGTCAGGGAGACACCCCAGCCCCCGTCGATGACGCGGCAACATCGCCGGTGCGACCGCCGACACAGCAACGCCACTCCTCCCCGGTGTCGACACCTCAGCAGCACGCGGCAGGGCGACGGCAAGCCAGCGCCAGCGCGTCATCAACGCGATATGCGGAAAGTGCACCACGCATGTCGGCTACCAGCCGGCCGCCGTATGTACCTCCCCCACCGCTAGGACGGGTGACAAGATCTGTGGCACTTGCAGTTCAGCAAGGTACGTCCGCGACAGGCCAGTAGGACAAAGGGCATGTATTAGATGTATTGTGTTGGAACGTTGAAGGATTGACGAGGAAACTGACTCAGGGAAGTTTTCGTGAGTTCCTTGAAAAATTCTCTGTAATTGGATTACTTGAAACGTTGTGTAAAGACGGAGACTCGATTAATTTAAATGGATATACTTCTTTTACGAAACATTTGAAAAGAAAAGGATCGCGTGGAAGAAACCCAGGTGGAGCCACAATTTATTGCAAGAATTCAACAAATTATAGTTTCCGAGAAATAAATATAAATTTGCAAAGTTCCATATGCGTTAAACTAGAAGGCACGGGTATGGAGATATTAATTTTAATTATTTATAGACACCCACATCGATCCGTGTACCATAATAGTTCATTTTATGACGAGTTAGACCATATATTAAATACGCTGTAAAATAGGAATCCCAATGCAGGACTTTTATTAATGGGAGATTTTAATTCAAGAATAGGTGAAAGAATACCAGACGCACCTATGAACGAAAATCTTCATGTTAATAATAATAATAATATAATTAGAAAAAGTAAAGATAAAGTGAGCAATGGCGAGGGAAGCGAATTACTAGAGCTATGCTATTTACATAATTTAGATATTTTGAATGGTTCTTATGGGGATGACGCATGCGGAAATTTCACGAATATTAATAGAAATGGCGAGAGCGTAATTGATTATGGTTTGGCGTGTCCTAAAACTATACAGTGGATAGACAAATTTCGTGTAGGTCAAAGAATAGAATCCCATCACATGCCACTTTGTTTAACCTTAAAATATAAAAATAGTTTACAAGTACTACAACAATCAAAGAGATTGTCAAAAATTAAACGATTTAAATGGAGCCATGAAAAAAGGGTAGAATTTGCAGCGAACTTTGAAAGGAATCGCGGAAACTTGCACGCAGATATTCTAAATAGGTTGCAGTTTGGAGAGCTTAATGCCGCGACAGAATCTTTACGAAACACTCTACAGAAAGCGAGTTCACACATGCGAGTACGCGCACAGAAAAGACACAACACTCGAGAAGCGGTATGGTTCAACATAGATTGTAGACAGGCGAAAAAAGATGCTGAAAATGCATTAAAATTCTACATTTGGTGGGGAGGAGAAAGCTTACGACAAAAATACGTACACTTGAGAAAAAACTATAAAAGAATAATTAACACAGCTAAGCAACAATGGCAGAATTCGGAAGCGGAAAGAATTGAAAGCATTATTCACAGTAAAAATGTTGCAAATATTTGGGATACTATAAATAAATTACGATGTAGATATAGTTGCATGAACAGTATAGAGGCGAAAAGTTGGGAAATGCACTTCGCTCAACTTCTTTCCCGGAATTGGTGTATACAACGATCGGGTCATTTTATCAAACACCAAATAATAGTGACATATTTAGACCGTGCAATAAATATTGATGAAATAAAAGATGTGGTTCGGAATTTGAAGTCTGGCAAAGCAACAGGTTCTGATGGTATTCTAGTGGAATTTTTAAAGGAAATAAATTCTAGTATTGCCCCAATTCTCGTGGATTTGCTCAATTCATTATACGACACTTCCACGTTTCCTGAAATTTGGAACACATCAATAATTTGTCCAATTTATAAAAACAAAGGTGACGTTAACGATCCTAATAACTATAGAGGTATTTCCTTAATTAATACAATAGCGAAGATTTTTTGCAAAATTCTTCATGTTCGGTTAAATAAATGGATAGAAAAAGAAGGAAAAGTAACAGCATTGCAATCAGGATTCAGAAATAACTATAGTACAGTAGACAACATTTTTATAACCACCACAATGGCGGAAAAGGCAACTTCCTNTAACTACCACAATGGCGGAAAAGGCAACTTCCGTGAAAAGAGGTAAGCTATTTTGTGCTTTTGTGGATTTTGAAAAAGCATTTGATACCGTTAATAGGGAAATACTTTGGTATACTCTAGAAAGTAAAGGAATCTACACAAAACTCCTAAAAATGCTTCAAGGGATGTATAAATCAGACACGGCATGCGTGAGATTAGAATCAGATTGTGTAACAGATACATTATCTGTGGAAAGAGGTGTAAAGCAAGGTTGCATACTTTCCCCACTTCTCTTCATACTATTCATAGATGGACTTGTAAATAGATTAATCACGGTAAATACAGATGCACCCAGGATCGGAGATGAAAATATTTCAATACCAGCACTCCTTTTTGCCGACGACTTGATTATTTTCTCAAAAACACAAGCAGGTTTACAAAGAAGTTTAGATGAATTAGAAATTTTCTGCGAAGAAACGAAACTAAAAGTTAACGTTAATAAGACAAAAACCATGACTTTTAAAAATGGGTGGGTCTACAGTAAGAATGAAACTTGGTCGTATAAACGAGAAACGCTAGAAAACGTTAAAGAATACATATATTTAGGAGTAACCATCTGCATGAACGTAACTTGGACGAGACATATGGAGAAAGCTCGACGAAAAGGCAAATACATTTTAAGTACAATAACAAAATCAAAAATTACAATTCCTGAAATTGCACCAAGACTCATGGATAAAATGTTTCAGTCTCTACTCATCCCTGGAATTTCGTAAGGAGTGGAAATATGGGGCGCGGGGAATAACGATATTTTAAACTAGCTTCAAACGAAATATCTTAAAATGGTAGCGGGCATTGCTCAATGCACAGCAAACAGTGGCATTTTATGGGAATTTGGGTTGCTTCCCATTGAACTAACTCTACAATTAAGAGCAATTAAATATTGGCTTTCGATAAGGGCAGGTACCAGGAACCCACTTGTAACTCAGTCTTACCATTGTAATACAGAAGGAAAATGGGACAGGCAAATTAAAAATTTAATTCATAAAGCAGGAATCACTTGTGTGAGTCAGAATAGTCCATCGTTAAACGACCTAAAAGATATTAAGAGAAAACTCCAAGACTTATACCGTCGTGAAATAGAAACTAACAGACTGGAAAAGAGGTCACTTATCGTGCAAACCTTAGTAGCTGGACAATGGGGCAGAAAACTCAGGGGGGATCGAGACTCTATTTGCCCACTTTGCAGGGATCAAAATGAAGATTGGATTCACATTTTACTAACATGCACGAAAACAGATCAAACACGAACTTTTATCCAAGTTGGTGCATTCCAAAATTATCACATTAACGTAGATTTAGCCATTGCGATAATGAAGGACAATAGAGTATCTGTAGTGCAGTCCCTGGGTCAATTCCTAAGCTATGTGAGGGACATGAGAGAAAGAGTAATATGCGCTGAAACCACTGATTCAAATGAACCGTGATTCTGCCGCTTCTTTTTCTTTTGTTTCAGGCGGAGACATGTTGAGAAGACCTTCCAAGGCATTACGTCAATTATTTGTATTTATTTATTTTTTATTTATTTTGTATTTTTTTAAATTTTTTTAGTATTGTAAATAATTGAATTTTATTTTAACCTTTATTTCTATGGCAAAACTGGTATATTTTACATTATAATTTATTTCTCTTATTTAACTATCTTTTGTAAATATGTTTATATTAATTGTATATATTCGTATCCTGACCATTGGTTTCCCGTGGTTCCCAACGGTGCTCATTTAATCGGTAGTTGCAGCATACTTAAAATGTATTTTACAACTAAATAAAACAATATTAAAGAAGCACTAAAGGATGCTAAATAATAATAATAATAATAATAATAATAATAATAATACGATACAAATCACAAGAAAATAAAATTACAATCATTTTAAGTTTAAAACAAATATTTCCAAAAATTAAAACTGCAACTATCCGTTCAATGAGAGTGAATACCAGGGCATTGTATGCACAGCCCACGGTCCTACTTAAGGGGAATTTTACCGGCGTACAGGCAACAAAAAGCCTCGCCACACATTTGTACATAAATAATATTTGTAAATAAAGCGCCCTATTGAAATTGAAAAAATTAATGGCTAGAGATGGGGATGGGCTATAATACAAGCCATGCCATAATACTTTCCGATGTATCATAGCAATTTCTTTACATTGGCTTATCAATAGATTTTTTCTGGCAAACAGTTGTTCAACTGCACTATCTGATAACAAAGATAGCTATCACGCGACGATTGTCACTTGATAAAGAAAATACAGTGAATTAAAAAGAATCAAACACACTAGAAGGATGACAAAAGTTCTCAAGTGGAAAAAAAATATCCACAAGCTTAAGACATATATTTATATCTTTCTGATGCAGTATTTTTAAGAAAAGATGTCAACAATCTTTTAATGAAAAAATACAATAATTTGGTTACGTTAAACACAATAAAAGCAGCGAACGCCGGACATAAACAACAAAACAATAGGGTTTTAAATAAAGTGAGGTGGCTGTTTAGCAAAAATGTCTATCAAATTAATATTTTTAAGTTTTTATTTATATTTTTCTTGTTGGAGCAAAGCAGAAACCACAGAATGGATTCACGGCCGCGGTTATTATTTTAAGAAGAAAGGATTGGTAAGATACTCAAAGGATTCTAAAATTTCCATCGCTACTCAGACTAACTGATCCTCCGTTAAATCTTCAATAGAGTAACCAGGGAACAAATGGTAACGCACTTGAGGAAGCTATGGCGAGAATTTATGACTTTTGAGATAATAACAAAAATTAATTGCATTCTTAAATTTCAATTCATTTTGTGAAAATGTCCGTGTATCATAGCAAGAATTCAAGTATTAAACTCTGAATTAATACGAGGTAAATTTGAATAATGAAAATTTAATTAAGTAAAATGAAGCAATGAAATGAATGAAAAATACGGGATTTAGCGTGAAATCGAGACAAGAAAACTCATATTAAATTGAAATATTGGAGTCATAATAAAACAACATAATAATAAAATCCTTTATTTACGCAGCGACTAAATAGAAGTTAATTTTTGTATCATTCAATTTGTCTCTTATGAGAATGTAATTCAAATGAAAGAACATATGTTGTTATCATTGTACAAATATAGTATGAATTATCAACATGATTGTCAAATTTTGTATATTTATTAGTTTGATCTTATATACAGCAGCTGGCATGATTAGTCCTTATATCGTATGATAAGTAGGAAATGTAGCACTTAAAGTTTGGTGTATATGCATGCTACAGGTAGCTTTCTCAATTTGACGGTACGGAACTCACATTACACGTTAAGTTTAATACGTAGCTATTGTTTTATAACCATGCTATGAGAAATCGTGATTAGATTTCATTCTCGGAATAATATTTGTATAGTGTAACAATTTTAAATTAAATCGGGGTTATAACAATTAACTTACCTATCCCACTCAGCAACATTTACTGGAAAACTGGATCGTTCCTTCAATTAGGATATGAAAACTAAAAAGGTCGGGTTCGGTCCATTTTCTTGTCGTAAAATACACACCACTACTTCCGAAAGGAAACGCAACATTTGTAAAATTGGTTCAATTATTTATTACAGGAAAAATACACTTTATCATTACACACGTACACTACCCATTAAAACATTTCCCCGGTACATCCCCCCTCCAAAATATCCTCCAAAATGCACAACATCGGAACACGTAATATTTGCCTTCCGTTCACTTCAGGCAACAATAAACTAAGTAATGGACTGTTCCAGAAAGTAATCATTTTAGAAGATATACATTTGGAATACGGAATCATTTGCAATAATAGTGTGTCCTTGATGTTATGGTTAATAATCATCTGCAAGCCCCACAAGAGTCTTTGGCGACGTCACTCGCACTTGGTCACATGTACTGACACACAGGAAAGCGAATAATGTACTGGGCACAGCCAGTCATGAAATTACCTTAAGGTTCTTAAAGCTGGACCTCCAGTTACCAAAACGAAGTGGGTTAGGCTCGTTGATTGAGGAGCAGAAGCTTCTTGCTTCCCGAGTTCATTCACCACTCCAACAGCAGCCGCCGTTCGTCCGTTCACCGCTACAGCAACCCGGATGACCTTCCGCGAGGCGTAGGAAATGTCATTTACCGCCAACAACCGTCACAACTTGACGAGGACTTCATAATTTAATGGCTTTAATAGTGTTCATGGCCACTGACCGCTCCGCAAAATGTTCATTATCACGTAAAGATGAATTTCATCGAAAATTGGATAACACTCGCACCGACTAATCAAGAATTGCGAAGGAATTGCTCGAACTTTATTTTATGCAGTTCGAAGCAGACCCACTGCCGAATCAACTGATAAACACCGAATCACATCAAAAATATAAACTCTCAGACTCTCTCTTTCTCTCTGATAAGAAAAATCTTTGTCAGCCTGCCGAATCATAATAATGAGCAAATCACAATGAACGAAAAATCAATGCAACTCCACGACAAAATGCTCTCTAAAGAATCTCTGGAATCTTACTCCTAAAATCTTCTAAAAATCCTCCTTAAATATCACTGTACCTCCTGTAAGTAATAAGCCCCCCCACCCACCTTTCCTACCGAGCAACGCAACTAGACTCCTCCCAAAAATGATGTCAGTCATTTTTCTTAACCAATTATTGACAATTTTTCACTCCAATACGTTAAAAACCTCTGTGACGTCAGTTCTTTCTACCCACCAATGGCTGATTTTGGTATAATTGTTAAACGCCGGGCAGGGTGACCTGATATTTTTTGAAAGTTAACATTAAGTCGAAAATCAACACACTTGTGTCGCCGTTCCCTCGCTCTCAGACATAACCCATTTCTCTGCCCCCATAACATAAAACTCCAGACTCTCACGTCTGCCAGACGAAATCTGCACTTCCTCAACGTCTCAGCACGCACACTTGTGTGGTCACCCTCTTCCCACCTTTTCATCTTGTTTACGTTTTAAAATTCAGAATTTACGTCCCCAAAATCTTCTAAATGTGTCTCCTGCCTGCGAGAGTGTTGCTTTACAAGAGGCCTATTATTCTCGTCTTCTTAATTCTACGAAAAAGTGTAGCATTGTATTTCTCACAAGGATTTTCAAAATGTCACCCCGTTTTCCTCTTTCGTCACGCAACATACCACCATCTTCTCTCAAAATTGCCAGAAACATGTTTGCATATTTCAGTCCGTTTCCTAAAGATAGTTATTTTGGTCGTCTCTCACAACCGATGAAATTAAGATTTCTCGTATCCCCTTCTCCTGTCAAAAATTGTTTAGACTCGCTTTCATTTTTCAATACACTCCAATTTTCGAGGACAGCTAATTTTACGTCTCTTAGGACTTAAGAAATTACGATTTCTCATGTACCTAACACAGGCTTACGAAATACCACTAAATATTTATTTTACTCTCCAACCACGCCTGAAAGCGTGCTTCTAACAAATATTGTTTTCTTCGTGTCATCCCGTATTGCCATTATTTTAAAACACACCAGACCTCCTCTCAAAAATTTCTGAAACCAGCTTGTCAGACTGGGCGCTTCTTGTCACAGGACAACCTGAATTTTCAAATTATCTAAAACTCCGAATTTATACGGCTCTTTATATTCCTGTCAAAGGTTCAGAAATACTAAAATAATTATTTCTTACAATAGTTTATATAAATATTACATACAATAAATTCACATATTTCTGATCAGATCGTATTTCTTCAGTATAATTATAAAATATAACGCTCAAGTGTCAAGTGATTCGTATAATTATAAAAAATAACGTTCATTATACCATTCAATTTTTAACGTATAGAGGGTATAACTATGGCGGCCTACCTTAATTAAAAATAAAATTAAAAAATAAAATAAATTTACTTTCAAAAAAGCGGTACAAACTGCGTTTGACCACGTGCTGGACAATAAACTAATTTACTCCTCTCCGGAAGCAAAAAAAATGGATAATTCCATCCATTCCGATGAAGGGTCTTCAGGCAAAAAAGATTGAAAAATTTAAGCAAAAATTCCTAGATAAGATAAAAAGTTAGCTACGAGTTACAATACTTATAGAATATCAACATGTTTGTAATTTAACATAAAAAAATATTTTACATCGACGAATTATTATCTAACTATAGATTATTCTGTGTATAGTGTTTACAAATCATAAGAATTGAAATAACACAAAATTCACGATATCTTTTTTGAATAAACGCGCCCCTAGACAAAAGTCTGGAGATCCTGTATAAGAAATCAGCATCTACCAGAAGGAAAACCGGAGAAAAACCCGGGTGAGGATTTTTGTTGCACGTTCCTTAATTCTGCTAGAGAGAGAAATGAAGAACAAGAGATCGTGAGGATTAGTTTTTAATCTAAAAAATTTAGAATATTTAGTGTAAATATGAATGAATTTGTATAGTATTTTCAGATATAGTCATTAGTGATGGGTAAACATGTAAAAACCTTGTCCTTAACCTGACCGTTGGTTATCTGTGGTTTCCAGCGGTGCTTAACGAACATGACACTAGTCAAAACATTAAAAATGTTGTACTCGTATTAATCCCTTTTCAATTCATTATAACTATAAAGTAATGGTTGTTGGACGCAACCCGCACTACTCGTGAAACCCTAGGATACCAAAAGGTTCACGAGTAATGCGCGCTGCGTCTTTTACGCCTACCATGCAAGTGCCATCTCTGCACACACACACACACACACAAAAACAACTGAACCGCCATGATGAAAAGGGGTCTGATGAACACAAGGCGAAGAGAAACAAAACTTTCCACTTAATTTTTCCATTTCTTTCTAACTTTAAAATAATTACTCGCTTTAAGAGGGCTATGACTATTAAATGGACTATGATGTTCAGTTGAAGAAAAAGGCGTAGTTTTCTTCCTTAAGTTATTTGAATCTTTGGAGCTAGATTTTATTTCGCAGTGAGAGACAAGGCTCTCTTTAGTTTTCCAGAGGTACCCAAGATTTTGCTCTGTTCTAAGAAAAATAAAATTTCTAATTTCATAAAAGTAATATCATTTTTTATTAGACTTATATTGAAATTGGTTTGAATAGAGACAGGGAAAATTCCCATATAGGTTCAGCCTTAATGAATAGAAATATTTTAAATAAGTAAAAATAAGCAAACTGTTTATTAGTTTAAAAAAGCATTATGTTCATATATACTATTTACTTACTTTATATAGAGAGAAAAATGATAGACTTTCAATTTTTATTTGTTTTGAAAGTGCCAAGTGTTTCCTGTTTCGAAAACGCTACGTCGGCCTTTAGAGATATACAAATGTCATATTTACTCTACAGGTTCATTCAGAACATTCCGAATGAAAATAACATTTACTCATATTACATTGGTTCATTGCAGTAATCTGACAATTTGCACCTTCTCACATGCTATTTAACTTCCGAAAATTTATTCAATTCGTTTCTCTTCTTTCCTTGTTGGCCTCTATATTATACACTGATCAATACCCAGAAAACCATTGTGATAAAATATTAAAAATAAAGTGGACACCAAATGTAAATGACATAAGGTTCCTAATAGCTGAAAGGTACACCGAGGCGAGACGGGCACAAACAAAACAACACAACAGAAAAAAGAGAGGGGAGGTTACAAGACAATGTTACCATCTTCTAATAATAAATATAGCCACTATATTACATTTTTGAATATACATTTAACACCCTCCCTTAACCTAGTGACCCACAATAATTACTTCTTTAAATTCATGCCACTTAAACAAAAATTGTGCTTGATAGCAGGCAAGGCTTTAGTGGGTACATCAGCAAGCATCTTTCTGCCCGGTAGATACAATACAGATAATTCTTTATTCTTAACAACATCTCGGATGTAATGGTATTAGATGTCAATGTGCTTAGTACGATTCCTAGAAAGTTGATTATAAACTGTTCACCAGCACTTTGATTGCCATTAAATAGTACTACAGACTCAGTAAAACAGATTATCTTACCTAAAAGACCTTTTAGAAAAATTGCTTCTTTGGCAGCGTGAGCCATGGCAATGTACTCAGCCTCAGTACTGCTGTGCTACACATTTTTGCTTTTTTACTTCCCAGGACACTGGCGCATTAGTCAACAGAAATAAATATCCAACATATGACCTGCGGTCAGTAAAATTCTGTGCCCAATCAGCATCAACAAAACCAAACAAATTTTTATAATCTTTAGAATAATGTAAACTATAATCAATAGTGCCTTTAAGATACCTTACCCTTTTAGCAGCCCTCCAATGTTCCATACTGCAATTTGAATTGTATTGGCTTAAGCAACTAGCCGAATAAACCGTGTCTGGTCTACTGACTGCCACATACATAATGCTACCTTTGAGAGATTGATATGGGACATGAGGAGGTTGTTCATCAACAGATGGTTCTTTTAATTTACAATTGGGATCTAAAGGGGTGCTAATAAGATTAGCATCTTCCATACCAAACCTCTTTAGAATTTCTAGGATGAACTCCTTTTGCTTAATCACAAGCCCATGTTCAGAGTGGTCAAAATCTATACCTAAACAATGTTTAATATTTCGTGAATTCTTGACAGTAAAATTTTTCTTCAAACAATCTTTAAGTTTTAATTTTTCATTAAAATCATTAGAAAATACAATAAAATCATCCACATGTAAAGCTATGATAGTGACTGACTTATCACTGATTTTGAAAAATACACATGGATCAAAAATTATATTTAATAAATGTTAACTTCAATAATACACTTTCGACCTTTTCAAACCAAACTCTTGCAGACTGCGTAAGCCCATAAATGGCTTTCTTTAATAAACATACTTTTTCCTTATTTTCTGGATCAACAAAGCCCTCTGACTGGTACATATATACTGTTTCATTCAACTCTCCGTGCAAAAGGGCTGGATTAATGTCGAAGTGTACAATGGTCAAATTAATGTTAACAGACAAAGAACTCATAGTTAAAACAGGAGAAAAAGTTTCCAGAAAATCTACTCCGTATTTTTGTGTAAAACCCTTTGCAACAAGCCTTGCTTTATAAGTTTTAGAATGGGCTCTAATGACCTCGATGTTGACGAGCCCTAAAGCCCCAACAAAAAAAATAAGTTTTACAATCTTGGCAATTTTTAATTTTATAAACACACTTAAATTTTACATTATTAGCATTAATTGGTTTATCGATCAAATACCAAGTATTATTTTTAACAAGGAATCGTACTCCTTTTGCATGGCAGAGTCATTCGGCACTATCACTACACTCCATTGCCTCACTATAACATGATGGCTCACACGTATATGAAACGGAGTCTGGGTATACCAGCTTGCGGTTTCGCTTGGGATACCTGCGCTCAGACGTCGTCCCGGTGTCAGGCCTGATCTTCCTGCAGTTCTTCATAAGTCTTATTTGTTGAGGTGCCTTCTGAGTCCTCAAAACCTCTAAGAAAACGATTTAGAAGATTAATGCGATTGTTTCCTCTCCATCAAGGGCCAACACAACATCTGATGATGAACTTTCACATTTCTGCTCTTCTTTAGGCGAGACAGTATCAATAAATTCAACATCAGTTGAAATAACAATTTTTCAGGGCGCTGGAGGATTCTTCAGAGTATTCTACCATGATGTATTCTTGACTCCATCTTCTTGAATTCAATCTTCTGTAACGCATCCATCTCCTTCTGATAATTACGCAGGTCCTTTTCAGAAGAGTCGGCGTCGGGAGGTTGGGGATATTGCAGCTTACCCAGTACTGCATTCATCATGCCTGAGATTTATAGCAAAATGATTACCTGGAATTTCCAGTCATTCTTGTTTAACTGCCTTTGCAATTTATCGGTAATTCTTTTCAGTAAACTCTCTAAGATAATATCCACGGGACCGAAAAACTAACAATATGGCGAACCGGTACTCGCTTGTGTTGAGTACCTTCTCTTTTCCTAAGAAATTTTCGAAAACATAGAAACATATTTAACTATGCCTTTAGAAGACTAGAGGCAAGATTGAAGATGATTGCTAGAAAGGAAGGATGCTCACCTGTTTTTTGCTCTAAGTGGCTAGTCAGTCTATTAAATTATTTGATATCACTTTTTCCTCACATGTAATACAATGTAATTCTCTTTCGAGATGTGTTTTATAATGCATAAATTTGAAAAATATGGACTCCTCTCATTTGGTTGAAACATGTTTCTTCCAGTAGCGCAATTAAAAACCTATTTCTGCCCAAAAATGTGTGAACTAGTTTTCTGAATGAAAACTCAGAAAGTTTAACAAACATCTTTCCAGAAATATAATGAACTCATTGACATTTCCTTTTTAATTAAGTTGCTAATTAAGTTGCAAATTAAAGAAATAAATTCAAAATTTATCGATACTTAATAAGTACAAGTTCACACCAAAGAGACAGCATCGTGGAGCTTCGAACGTTAGGCCGCGAGACTTGACAGTATGACGAACAATAACGCACCCGAGCATGGTTGTTCAATTTGCCATCAGAGTTGATTCCTTTTTTTACGTGCTAAATTATTAATTATAATTTTACAAAATACAACCTAATTCGTTAAATTAATTTGCAGTATATAGCTGGTTTTGTAAACTGTCACAAAATAAATATTTCATATTGGAGGGTTGTTTAAAAAAGATATAAGTAAATGTAAGGCTTAAAATTAAATTTTATTAATTGTTAATTACAGTAAAATATAAATTACTTCTCTAGACAACTAGATAATCTGTTACATATGGAAAACGTTCCTCGTCAAAAATCATTAATTAGAAACAAATAAACTAACAAATTATTTTCAAGTAAAAGTTATCAGAATCACAGAATATACAGAGCGAGCACATTTATGTGGTTGCACGAAAAGAATTCAGACAATTTGACCTCACGGCAGTATCTTTTAAAATCTCCTCTAGATGAAGCTAAAAGTTATAATTTAAGAGAAGACTATATCTATAGAACTGAGATTATTGTTACACACATTTATGTGACCCATTTTACATTACACGAAAAGATATTCAATTTATTTATGGGTACATTTTAAGTTAATTCTTTGTATTAATAATGTGTTGCACAATATATAGTATACAGTATTTGCGCCTTATATTTGATACCTCATAATATATAATTTGTCTCTATAAAATAATAAATTACATAGATTTCACATACATATTGTACTTTCAAATGCTACCACAAGATTGCGCAGCTTGCAGTCCGGAGACAGCAAGACCAACACAGCGTCTGGCAATACTACCGGTTACAGATCGACCTCCTCATTGAACGCTTTTGCCTCTCGATTACACAATTATCGTTCCTTACTTATTATTGTACAATATTGAAAGTTGCGTAAATTTCATGGGTATAATGTTAAACTTGAAATGCGAAACTTGACTGCTCTCTGAGTGATTTTCTTCTATCATACCAATAAATTCAAATATGCAATATAAGTGTGCGTATATATTATATATTATTTATACATTATAAGTAACTGTTTTATATCATAGATACATTTAATTGAATATAAAATAAGTTTATTGCCCAAAAAGCAGTTACAAACTACGCATGACTACGTGGAGAACAATAAAATAATTTACTCTCCGGAAGCAAGCAAGGGACCATCCCATCAATTCTGATCAAGGGTCCTAAGGAAGAGGCGGATTGAAAAATTTCGGCAAACTCCTAGATAAGATAAAAAATATAATAGAATATCAGCAATTTGTAATTTAACACAAATTATTGCCTCCCGACGCCGACTCTTCTGAAAAGAACCTGCGTAATTTTCAGAAGGAGATGGATGCGTTACAGAAGATTGAATTTGGGGCTCAGGAAGTCATTGTAAATAATATTACTACTGCAGTTCGTCAACTTATTAATATATGTTCATCTAGCAATGAAATGTGGGAAAAATTGTTGAGTGTTTACGAACAAAGAACTGAACAAAGACGAGCTTGTCTCTTAATTAAATTTTTATGTATAAAAGCTATGGCCATGGCTAAGGGTGTTGCTAAACACATTTCTCGTTTGGAAAAGCTGTGGATGGAGCTTTAGGAGGAAACTTGAAAGGAAGACAAGGTAAAACTTCCCGAATCTTTGCTTTTAAATCGTATTTTGAATACATTATCCCAACAACTTTTTGAGTTTGTTAATGCCTGGGAGTCCATGGCAAAGAGTGAAAGGACAGTAAAGAATCTTACTGAAAGGTAATGTACCGTGGAAGTAATATTGAAGGAAAGAGAGTTAGTGAATAATGACGGTTCTACTTGCAAAGGAAAATTTTTCAAGAAAGAATGCAGTTTTCCCTAAGAAGAAAATAATATGTTTTAATTGCAATAAAGGACATTTCAAGTCAGTATGTCCTTAGCTTACAAACCAAGGGAGAGCAGACAAGAAAAATGCTGAGTCTCTACTATTAGCTCTAACTGCCAATTAAACCAAGCCTCGTCAGTCTGGCTGGATAATCGATTCTGGAGCAAGCTCTCATGTATCTAACGGTACTCATACAATAGAAAATTAGGAAAGTAAATTTCAAACTACAATTCAAGTGGTTAACAAATCAAGTATCAACTGTGTAGGAAAAAGAGACATCAATGTTATGCTATATAATTGTAAGGAAAAAAACATTACTGGTGTGCTTTTTGCTCCTGAGTTGTCTGCCAACCTGTTATCAGTTGCCAAATTAACAGAGAAAAGTCTTATAGTTATCTCCGACGAGAAGAACTGTAGAATCTACCAGAAATCTATCCGTGGAGAACCTGACATTGTTGCACCCAAGGATTTAGAGATGTATGTCATGACGACTGCGCAACACCCATCCGATCACGAGTACGTATCGTTATCTAACTATAGATTATTCGGAAAATACTTATTTAAATCGTAAGTATTAAACAACACTAAATTCAAGATTTATTGTTTCAATAGACGCCTCCCCTTAACAAGCCAAGAGAATCTGTATACAAAAATTCGTCTCTATCAGAAGGAAAACCAGAGAAAAACTCGGGCTAGTATGGAGCTGCAGAATTAATGTACCCAACCGTGTGAAGGTTTAGTACTCATAAAACTAAATTGATATGAATCAAAACACACAACACAAGCAAACTAGAAAATAGTTTTGAAATTGCTTTAACTTATTTTGGAACTACAACAGCAATGGCGAGATAAAGTACAAGACAGATTTAACTTTTATTCAAATCAATAAATTATTTTCCAAGATCGGTTTATCAGTTAGATAACACAAATAAGAAGTTGATTACGTTATGTATTATTCAAATCAATAAATTCTTTTCCAAGATCGGTTTATCAGTTAGATAACACAAATAAGAAGTTGATTACGTTATGTATTTTAAAAATAATAATGTCACTTTGCAATATTAAACAAAATTACTTTATGTAATTTATTGTAGTCTAAAGAGAACGCACAGCTGTATGATTTGTAGGTAAGATTCTTATACCTTTCTATAGTCTGTTATTTCATTTAATTTGAAGACTAAATTATGAATTGTTTTGTAATAAATCACTCTCTTTTCCTGAATAACTCAAGATTTTCGAAATTTTCGTGTCTTATGTACGAGTACGAGTTATTTACTTCGTCAGTAAATTAACTTTCGTGTGGACTACAAGCTACATTTTAGAAAGCGGGGAGACCTGGTCTAACGTTCATCAAATTGGTGATATTGAAGTATACACTAACAAGAACATTCGTCCCTCCCATCTTCACTAAACCTCCATGAAGTCTCTCCTACCCATCCCTTCCTGCATCTAACGAAAGTCATTTCCACGACAAATGAGAATTCTATACACTGCACGGTAGGAAACACGTGTATCTCAGAAATATTTCGAATTCAGGACACGCGTTATATTTCAACCATCTTTGGTGATGATTCTCAGGGGATTAAGAGTGTTCTAGTGACGGACGAGCGATCTGCCAGAACGTTCCAGAAGGGAATAAAATGTTATGGTGAAGTGAAAAAAGTGAGATATATTAAAATTGATGTATTTGCACTTTAAAATGAAGAAATCTTGTCAAGCTCATTATTAATTTCAATTGAGTGATATAACGTTTGATACTTCTACTTAATCTAAATAGGTTTTCTAATTAACACTTGCTTCTTTGTTTGTAGTTTTACCGAATTAATTTTGAAGTTAGAAGTATATCACACCAATAGAAATTGGATAAATAGCAAAACTTTCATGGCTCAAATAAATATATCACGATAAATATTTTTACATTGGTTCCTTTTAACTCATGTTACTAATTCATTCTTAATATTTGTTACTCAAATTCTTAACTTATCAATTAATATTTAAAAACGTACAAAGTGTAGTGGCATATTTAATGGAAAATAAAAGTTTTATAAGTTCGACAAAATATTTCCTAAAATTGTAAAATTAAATTAATACAGTGACCAATTTTCTTTAGTTTTCAACCTGGCGAGTGGTTTATATGAAACAGTATTACTGACTTCACAGGTTTTGCATTAAGTCTGTCGAATTAAAATGAAGAAAATGCTATTTAGAACTTGGTGAGAACAGTAAGAGAGCTGTATTTTGAATATAAATGTGGAATACATCGAATGAACTAATACTGAACTAATGCGGTTATAAAAGCATTTGGCATCAAGCAAATATTGTTCAGTCGAGACAAATCGTGTTCACTCAATTATAGACGACTTTAATGATCATGATAGAGATGATGGAGATGGAGGCTGAAAGCAAATTACATTCTACACATACACACATTCTTAACGTAATAAGTTTAATAGATATAGGGAATACTAATTTCATTTTGTGTTAGTTTCACAGCACTAAATAATTGAGAAAATGGGAATTCCCAAAATATGAGCACTGATGTTATGTTTATTCACTGATACACAACTTTTTTGTCTTTCAACCTTGATAAGACGAAATATTTGATCAGGAAAATTAGCACAAATATCAAACAAGTACAATCTATGTTTGAGTAATATCGGTTTTGAGTTCCCCAATAATCAATGCAATACACTCATTATGTTCCAATCATGGAAGATCATTTTCGCAAAACAGCACTGGAATTGATATAATGTGGCATATAATGA
The DNA here is from genome assembly GCA_002313205.1 of Laupala kohalensis. Taxonomy (NCBI): domain Eukaryota; kingdom Metazoa; phylum Arthropoda; class Insecta; order Orthoptera; family Trigonidiidae; genus Laupala; species Laupala kohalensis. The sequence continues at coordinate 956,707 of NNCF01126922.1, read as the reverse complement.
AGAGTGTCCATCCTGTATTGCCTTCATTGTGTTTTATGTTTTCAATACTGTCCCAAGAACACATTATTAATTCAAGAATGTATATTTTTCAGTTCTCTTAATATTGTGCAATTTTGAGTTGAGACTATCATAATTCCAATTCATAGAAGTATTCTACTGCGCATGAGTTGATTGTGGGCCTAGCTCCTCGTAAACGTGTGGATGATGACGTCGTTACTCCATGTGGTGAATTTTGCGATCCCACACCGCAAGAAGGAAGTAGTTGCAAGAGGTGTAGAGGGAAACTTGAGTTATAGCCGGTGACGTGAGAGGACGTAGTGCCTTAGCTACGTACTTTGGCGATAAGAAACTGGTGTATTCGTAAGAACTGGAGCAATTAATCAGGTCTATCCTTGAAATTTATCCTCGGAGCGACCCTATTCAAGGAATACCAAAAAAAAAATTAATATCACAATTAGAAATGTTTATTTTTATTTATCAAACTATTGTAGATTTATTCTGGACAGTTGTGATAAAAAACTATTAAGCTCTCAATTTATCAATCATTTGATATTGATTTCCAGAAACATGTTTTAGTAGTAATAAGTGTATTTAATTAAATGCTGTATAATTGTCAAATTGTATTTTTCGACGATAGCACAGAATTGTGTAGATTGAGTTGTACTCAAGCACACAGTGCTGTAACCTATTCAATGTAATTATGGTAATAAGTCTACACTTAGAACTGTTAATTGCTTCAATGTTTATGAAATTATTCATAAACCACAGTAATTATTTAATTTGCGTAAAATTTCATAATCTGTAGGGAACTATTCAAGCACATGGTGCTCAATTGAGATCCACAGTAGTAACAGTTTTGAGAGAGTAAAAGTAATATCTTATTCATTTAAAATTTGATGATCTTATTAATTGCTCTATGTAATTGTTTAATTCATGCATCACGTAAATTTTGAACACATAAATTATTTCACGCGTATCATAAGTAATATTAAGTGTTTCATTGTGTATCAGGTGGTTCATTTAAATTTTTAATTATTGTCTTCTTTGTCTATAGTATTGTGTATTTCATTTGTGAAAAATTTGATGTTGCTTGGTTCACGAGATGACGATTTTTCGTTAGATACATTCTTATGTAACTTCTCAAAAGATTAACGAACTGAATATAGGTCAATGTGCCAAACCATAGCATTTGACAAATCCAATTGAACTTTTAAGGAGAAGTCAGCAGTGTTTGCGGCGAGTCTGTATTTAGTGCAAGGTCATGCCGGTAGCATTGCTTCGGGACAATACTTCGCTGTGCAATTCTACGTAAATGTAGTCTTCAGTTGCAACACGAACCATGTATTATTTGCCACACCTCTAAAGCAAAAAAGAAGAAGTAAGGTAGTATATTCTTGATTTTCTTGCAGAGTTTATAGGACTTCTGAGACTTTAACTTTTGTAAATGTTTTGAAGATTCAATTTGAAACTTAAGAATACTTTTTAAGAATCAAATTTTGAGAAATTCAGAAGTCAAATCATGTTTATTCTTTTTAAATTTAATATAAAATAAATTTTTATATGTTATTTTACATTTTATGTTAAATCCATATGCTCTACTATCGAATTTCCTGGTCATTTGTGAATGTAGTCAGGGAGTTTCATTGTGAAACACTGTCTCTTGCAGGATTTTATGTAGTCCATTTCACATTACAATACTTCCAAAGAATTAAAATTTCATTAAAAATTTGTAAATTGTTTATACCTCCATTAGTTCTTTCCTCCAGTTGCTCTATTTCAGGGTTTACGTCAATGAGACTTTCACAAAAGAATTTATTATTTTGAAACCTGTAGAGAAAGAGACCGTTTGTCGTATTTTTTAAATTTAAATCATTATTATTGGTAATTATAAAATCAAAATAACAAGATGTTCGTAGCTGTTTCTCGTATTTATTGATCAATGTGAAAAATTTACTGAAACTATATTTTTGAAAAAATTAACTAAAATTTAATTATTTAGTTATCAAAATATACACAAGTTTGATTCATATTTGGAATTCCTCTCAGTAATTACATTCAGAAGATCTCTAAAAACATTGTTATTATAAATGGGTGGTCAATTTTTTAAAAATATCTCTGATGTATGTTAAATTCACCACCGTCTTTGGGCTTCTAAGTGGAATTAATGGAATACGCTCTTGTTTACGTTTGGAGATATATTAATTTACTATCCTCTGTGTGGCCACGCCGTTTTAAACTGCCTTTCTTCACAGTAAATTATTTAATTTAATTAGACTTTTTTGCATTTCATCTTTTATACGCATTAAAGCGATGTATTAACAGCTACACTGTAACACAAACTGGTGACTACATTATACTTTTCTATTTCGATACGAGTTTCATGATTCTGTCTTTCAGTAATTCTTTGAAGACACACGTTCATCAGTATCAAGAATAGTGTTCTCTAAGGTTACACAAATGCGATGGCGGATCTATGGGGAGGCTGTAGCCCCCATATTGCGCCTGAACTCTTAACAGATAAAAATGAAGTTGATAAATTGCATACTTTGTAAAAGTTTTACCAGAATCATAATTGTTATTAGTTATATTTCTTATTGTATATTAATATAATTGTTATTGTTATTAATAATACCAGATCGTTAATTATTTATTTGATCCATTTTATTTAAAGATAATTTTTATAAAATCGTGTTGTAAAATCTAATTTTTAAACAAAAACGTTCCCCGGTTGCCCGCCCTTGGTTTTGGGTAGAACCGCAATTTCACAAATATAAATATAAAGTTAATGTAAATTAATAAAATCGGATGTTTGAAACATTATTTACGATTCAGGTATACGATAAAGATTATCTCTCCATAGGCATCTGTGAAATATAGTTAACAATAAAAGTCACAAATATTCGAGTCTTTATCTCCTCTTAGTGCTGTCCGGCTCCAATTCCTAAGATTATCAGAAACCTGAAAATATCTTAAAGAAATGTAAATATATTACATATTTTGAGAGATATAATGTAACATATTAGCAACACAGTTGTAAACTGAGAAACATATCCAATAATAAATATGGAACAACATTTATAATGGAAAACAATTGATGGAAGACTAAACAATCCTGGATTATTTTCCACCAGAAGCTTTTAAATGGTCGCAATATGTATTTATTATATACTCTAAGTCATGTAACTCCCCAAAAATAATGCAATATGTCTGCCTAACATGAACAGTCAACTTCTAATAATTTAAGTAGTATTCGAATAATAATTATAATTAGTAGTTATGAAAAAAGCGACTATTTGCTGTAAAAAAGTACAAGATAACACAACGAATTAAAATACTAGGTAATATTCACTCCACTCGCTCGATGCTGAAAGAACAGAATGCAAGGTAATTGAATTGATGGCAGATGTTGACGATGGATTTAATTTCAAAGAAATCCGAAAATACCGCCAACATTACGCAAAGTACAATTATCATTACACTTAAGGTTTAATAAGTTAAATAATTATTTATTGTCAAGAAAGTAGTTTCTAACTGCCTATGGACACGTTGAGGACAATAAACGTATTTACTACTACCACTTACAATAAACTAATAAACATAATGCGTCCCCGTTCATCTTTGATTTTTCTTAGGTTACATTTCCTCCGAGTAAAGTTGCATTACTTTCAGTATAAATACGAATAATGGAATTAATAGAAGATACTTAAATGATAATTAACATAAAATATTACTGTTTATGTTGTGTTTGCATTTCTTTTGTTATGTTTACTAGGGTGTGCATTGTCATCTACGTGATCTCTAATACTTCATTCGAATGTGTATTAACTGTTAATATATGATTAACGCCTCCCAACAACACCGCCTCTAGCGGGCGAAGTCCACTTTTTGCGTATAATAGACCGGCGTACCAAATATATATATTTTTTAATATATGTCTTTTTTCACTTTCTTTTTATATGGGGGGGGGTCTCGAGTCTGGAAACCTTCGTAACGTAAAACTATCATACATACACGTCATTCATACTTGTTTATAATATACACGTTCAGAGAATCGGGTGGATGAAAAAATATTCACAAACACATAAATAGACTTCACCTTCTTTTTGGCCTCAATGCTCTTATCCATGTAGTTGGATCGGATAGCGTGCCTGGTGAAGGTGTACGAGTTGGGTGCTGGCCCATCTCCAGTGGAATCATCTACATTCGTTTCCTGCATTCCATTGTCCTGCACATACAAGTGGTACATTTATTATTCCTAAACTTTATTGCACAATTATTTCCAAATTCCCGCATTTCAGTGCTCATTGTTCTACATATTTCCTATTCATGTTGTTTAAGCAATAATAATTTGATAATCTAGAACTAGGGCCAGTCGTCATCACATATGGCTATTTGTTATTACATCTCTTTTATGCGTGTTGGTACTCTGAAAATATATTTCCAATTTGAAGCTTATTTATATGTTGAAAATACACATTCAACTCTGATATTTCATTGCAAATCAAAATGCGATATTTCAAAACTGTGACGCTTCATCGCACATATAATGATTCAGTAATTAGATCTTCAATTACTCAATATAAAATACACACTGAAGCAATGAAAAAGCAATGAAAATAAAGTAACGTTATGTTAATTTTACATACCCATGCTACATGGTTACCATGATTTACATAACCATGATTACATCTCAAAAAGAAGAAGGGTAGTTACTTTAATTTCTGTTACTAATCGATGTCAAGAGATTCTTTCCCTAAACTGAAATGAATATTCTTATTAATATTAGTTTACATTTTTTTGCAGAATGAAAATAAGAAATATATTAAGTATATTTTTGTATTTTAGAGAAACTGGTTCAGTTTTTCATGTTACCTTCTCTTTCCAAGAGTGAAATCTATTGAAGGTGACAGAATAACAATGAGTGATTTATAAAGTTGCGCAATGTTTAGCGCCATTGTTCATAATATTTTTTTTTTCAAAATCCGGAGATATGCCTAATTTTTCTCCCTTATTCATTTTTACCATACTTATTGTCAGCAATTATGGAGAAAACGATGTTTTATATAAACAATATCATTATTTATTCTAAATTCTGCGAGTTTGGTCGGAAATAAAATTATATTTGAGGTAGTAGTAATAAGCCACGAGGAACTAAAATAATAATAATTACCATAAAATATCTAATAATTATATTAATTAATAAAACTGTAGGTGCTTGAGAAAAATCTTGTACGCGGATAAACGGATATAAAGAAAATGTCTTTTTGCGTATTAACACCACATATTTATTAACATTTATGAAACATAATTAACAGTTAAATTTGAGCGTGGTTACAATTTCAAAAAGTAGTAGATTTCTAAGGAGTATCCTTACTTCAGCACAAAAAAATAGGTAATTTAGGATGAAGAAGTCAAGTGATACGTACTACATAAATAACACTGGCAAACATATATTGTTTAGCATTATATCCACGGATGTACCATACAAATAAATTTCTGTTATAATTCCTATACATATACGTTACGAGAAAAAGTTAATCAAAGCATCCCCACATTTAAATAATGATGTTTACTGAAAATTCACGCGCCGACATGTTAATATGTTAGTAGTAAATATTAGAATACACTTCACTTTCTAATGAAACTTTCGTGAACTGATATTTAAAAATCATTCAGCACGAATGCCATGCAAATACATAGTACTTATGAAGAGAAACCTGCATGGAAATAAATACGAGAAAGGAATACTGTTCAGAAGATTTTGTTCCAAAGTATGAAAATAAACGCGTAAAGCACATCGGGATAAGGTACATTCACATTCACATTCACATGACATCGATACTCGAAGCCAGTAAACATGTAGATTATTTCAAGCAAACAGAGTGTTCTATTTACGTGAAAGTAACGCACTCCATGTAACATACGAGTACCTCATCTCCCGATCAGAAACTGCATAATATAAAATTATTCCCACAGAAATGTTTGGCTTCCGTTGTATTTGAGATACCTACGAAAAATGATACTACCCTCTCATTCAGATGTTAAAATTGTTATCATTGTAGATGGAAGAATAAGTCATGGAAATAAATTTTTGTATTACACTCATGTTGAAATAAGTGATGGTAAACAATACTACTAACATTATAGTTTTTCTCAGTTAATAACGTTAATTTTAAAATCTTTATTCCAAAGTTGTTTCGTGTTTCCATTGTATATTTCGAAAGCTGACACTTGTACCAGTATGGATAGCGACATAGAACTCGACTGATACGTTCTTCAAACTTGGTATAATATGGTGGGATATTGACTATTAGTCAGTAGCGGATCTATGGGTGGCGGGCTAAAGGGGCTATAACCCCCTCCCCCCCATTAGACCTGAACAGTCAACAGATTAAGGCATACTTTGCCACTTTAAACAATTCATAAATTTGGTTACTCTTCAATATTGTTAATTGTTGATTATCTATTTGGTGAGTTGATGCATTTTATTTAAGAGATAATATTATAAAATTTGTGTTGTGAAACCATGATTTTCAAACAGAATTGAACTTGTCTACTGTCTAGATCCGCCACTGCTAGAAGTTGATTGTTTTCTAAGGGTGTCAACAGCTATTCCAATCATCCTACTCATGAATTTTGTTTCTCGTCTTTTAATTAAATCTGGATACTGTCTATTTTGCATATCGTTTTCACAAAAGGGTTCATTGACTTCCTTCAAATTATTGTGTTACATATGTAGTTTAACAGGGATAGAGTGATACGAGATCTTGGGACAATTCCATCATAGTTTATGTTAGACAGAGTCAAGGCAAACGTATAATTGTTGCACTGAACCCAACTTTCGCTCACTAGTTTTTTAAGGTAAATGAATGCGTATACTGAAATAAAACCTTGATGTTATGACAAGAATATGTCAAAAAAACGAATAACAGCATAAAACATATATTGAAGTGTCAGAAAGATGGAAAAACGAAATATAATAGTTACAAAGAAACATTATCAGAGAAGCAAAAATATTGCTTCATTGTGTTCGAGAGAGAAGGATACTGGAAAACAATTGACCGAGGGATGATATATAACGTTGCCTCGCACCAGGGGGCATGAGAAATTTATGGCTTCAAATTTACATCCCGCAGAAGATCAATTTCAAGTGCGTGCTTGAAGTCGCGGATTGGTCCGTAAATTCGTAAGATATATAGCTTCGTGATTTAGGCATGCATGTATTTACCGGTGATTCTTCACTAAAATCTCATATATTCTTAGGTTAATTAACATATCTTATAAAAGCACACGTTTACTCATTTTTACTAGTATATAATAATAGAAAATAGTTATTTATTTTCAAGTGATTTATGCGGGTATATCAAAACGTTTTGGGAGAATGATTGAATAACTTACATCTTCATATCTATAACATTTTATGAGAATTAAATTTTGTAGGGTTAGAGATCTTGCTCTAGTTCTCAAAATTGAGAAGATTCCTACGAAGTGAAGTTAACTCTAATTAACTAAGTACTTATTAATAAGATGTTAAAATTTAATACCGTTTATGTTAACCTTCATTTTCAGAAATTACATGTTTATTATAATTTTGGTGCGTTAAGATAATTTGACTCGTAAATTTTTAAGTATAAATTAAGAATTTATTCTTAAAACTAAAAATTTACATTTTTGTTTTATCGTCCTGGAATTTTTTTGTTGTACGATAACAAAATATTTAGTAAAAGAGATACTTGCTTTTCAGAAATCCTACATATCGTCCTTAGTTATTTTTAAGATATTTTAAGTTATTTTTAAGATATTTAATAAACCCACTTGAGTATTAGTTAAAAATTATAAATTCGAGATGTCAATAGTTGCATTTTCCCCCATCATCATGTGGTGTGATTACCAGAGTAGTTGCCAGATGTGACTACCTGATGACGTTAGTGCTATAATCGAATCATTAACCTCGTCAACATGAACATTTTCAAGGGTGCGATGAATTCATTCCACGGATGCAATTCAAGAGAGGAAAAATGACTGTATACCTGTGGCTGCCCAACTCGGGAACCGTGGAGCTCGGACATCTCAATTGTGCTTGTGCCATCTGCATTCGCGGTGGGGGTGGGAGTGACCTCATAGCGGACACGCCGAGCACTGCGGTCTCCTGCTTTGCGCACCTTCTGAAAACAAACGATTTTTAAGGATTATGGGGAAAAAAAGCAGCCACTTTACGATTGTTTTTTTGACACGGTATTCGCGCAGGAGAGAAACTGCCTCATTCGGAGGAGATATTCGCAGTGTTTGCGACTGTCCTGACCATCCGTTTACCAGCTCAATAGTCACATTCCCTTTCAAGGCTCTTGTTCTCGCCGACCGTCAATAAATTGCAAATCCGACTCAAAGATAAATTACAACAAAGTACTTGAATCGGCAGTCAGAATGTGAAGCACCAATTCAGCCCTCTCTTTCTTTCAGATTTTGCCATTTTTGCTTTCTCTCTTATTTCTTGGGCTACTCGTTCAGGTTTTTTCCTCTCATTTTCGCAGTTCAGTGACTCTGAGCAGGAACTTTCTGCCGTGTCGTTGTTAGCCGTCAGAATAAATGTTCGCAATATCCCGTACTCCCCTGAATGATACATTCTTCCTCCGCTCTTTGCCGATCATGGTTTATTTCAAGATGTCTAAATATTGTAGTTGTTTTCGCTGGGCTGTGACATTAGAATTTCATCAATAGCTCAATACAGCAACACAAAAAACGAGACCATTTATAGTGAATACAAGAGATGTAAAAAATTGGAATGAAGTAACCACTTATTTTACGCTTAGAAAATTATGAAAACTTCTACAAAAACGTTTTTCGTATTATCGGCGTTAACCACGATTTATTCAGGAAGTTTTCAGTCTCAGTTTATATTTTGCTAAAGATGGTAGAGAACCATATTAAGATTCTAAACTAGCGATGCATTGTGTACATACAGTCATTGTGTCATACTAAACAGAGGTGTAAGAAGTATATCCCATAAACACATTCCACTCATTAATGTTTACATAAGAAATCTCGATATAAAAATCAGGCCGAAGCTGATTTGGGGAAGACCTAAAATACGCAGTTTAAATCTCTAAAAGAGCAAACTGCGTCCCCGAACATTTGTTTTCACTAGTTTCATAAGTGGAAATACTTCTTCCAGGTATATCTAAATATACCTGGATTTTAACCCGGAGCTACGATCGCTTTCTCAGATATTATATATTTTGATTAGTTTAGAAAATAGCGTTCTCGTGGACTGGCAAACAATATGAATTCCTCTGATGATTTTATAAGAAAAAAATGGTAAGACTAATATTCAATGAATTTTAGAACGTTCAGTCATAGATTAAGGGAAAATACTATATTGATGTTTCTACCTTTCTCTGTCCACGATATGACATAGATAACTTATTTAGAGTTTGATACATATTTTGTGCACAGCCACATACTTCATTAATGAACTGATAAGCTTATATCAGGATATCCTTATTCGCTAGCCAATCATCGACATTCGTTGAAGCCAATAGGAAGCCTGTTATGTTCTCAACAAAGGCATCCGGGGTTATATTAGGTAGTATTCTTGAAAGGAGTCTAATGCTCTTTGTGCTAACATCACGAGTCAGACATCTTAAAGAATACCTCGAGGAGGATAATACGCTGTCGAAATCCCAAAAGTACATCCCCCATCCTTCTTTATTTTCGAAAAGAGTGAAAAGGAAGCGGTCAAGAGATGTAGACGTAGCAAAGTCCCGTGACAACGTGCAGTGTCACGCAAAACACACTACTGTTTTAGTTACTGTATATTTCTCCATTAGTAAGAGTTAATTCGTAATTACGTGAGTCAACTGGTATTCAATCCACGAACATGAGAGAGCTGCTTTTATTATCTGCCGTACGAGAAATAGGATTAGGGAGAGGAAAGTTGCAAAACTAAATGCCAATGTCATATGCGTGGTTCGATATTCCCTTTCATTCGAAGAACCTACTCCTTCCCACCCCACGCATTTGGAAATATTACTGAAATTCTTTCAATGCAAATGTTTATATTTCGAAGATATTTTCTGAAACATTTGTGCAACGCAAATAAAAATTATTGGCATCTACTTCCAATACAGTCTCATCTACGCTACTGGGGTTCGTCAGACGTGTGATGACTTCCACATTCGTCATGGTTTTACTTGCGCCTATTTCATTTCATCCACACTATTTCACTTGCTTCAGGTAAGTGATCACAACTCGTTTATGCCTTATCTTCCAGTATGAAATAGGATTATATAAAACTGCCATCATAGACAATAATAAATGTATTAACTTATTGTTACAGTTTGTCGCAATTTGAAATTTTCGCATGATCTGTAAATAACAAAATTAATTCCCTCGGTGAAATCTTCCTTCGCGGGTTCATTGCAGCACAAATGTTCAGGTACGTTGAAGGTCACGTTGTCAACCCGCGATAAAATAAACATTCATTTGTGGAGACGCCTCTTAAGGTTGCGGTAACACCCTTGGCAAAACGTTTTGACATAAATTAGATATGTGACAGCAATTAGATATGATAAAGGAAATTAGCAGCATGCAGTTATCTAATGGTGCATCTCCGTACATACCCGATTGACGTGTTAATCAACGTTTCCGGAAAAGAATTTCAGATGGTGTAGTTTTTTTAAATTCCCTCCCTTCCACTATTTCGGTACGCATGTGGACCATCTGGATGGCAGGAGAAGTTGCGTTCACCTGTGTACACAACATTTATACTGGTGAATATAAACATTTTAAAAATGGTTTTAGGACTACTGATTTTTTAAACATTAGCGATTCAAATTTATTATTGCCACACTTTCGTCGTTGGTCACACCGTGTCAGATCCTATTTTGTAATTAAAAAGTTTTTTTTTCAAAGAATTTTAGCATAGATAAAATTATAATATGTTGTAGTTCTGGTATTAAAAATATAAAATTATTTTTTTGTATAAATTATAAAACGATAATAATAACCAGATAAAATTATAAATCTGCTTGAATTTTGTTTAATTTTATCATGTGCAGGGTACGTTAAAATTTTATTATTCTTCTAATAAAAGCAAGAAACTAGTTTCTATTCAATTTGTAATAAAATTTTAGTTATGAAAAAATTTATGAGGAATTTTGATACCTGTGAAGCCAAGCCATAAAAGGGAGATTTTGTATTTAGAAGGACTATTGTAATGAGCAGATTACAATTTCTTTTAGTTTGAATATAAAAAGGAGTAAACTTTAGCTGAATGTCATGTGAATCACACGATTTGCTTTAAACATGTCCATTCTACTGACAACTCTGATTCTTTGACAATAACTCTGACATTCTACTTATAATAATTGTTTTAAAAACTATTTTTTTAAACTCATTGATCCTTAAATCATTTTAAAAATGATTGCTTTTACCTTTTACAGGTAAACGCAACCTCTCTCGCCAGCCAGATGCATCCTCATGCGTACCGAGATAGCGAAAGAGAGGGGATAAATTTTTTTTCGCACTCTATGGAGATCAATGTGAGACTGACGACTACTCAACGCTACTCAACGCTACATGTCATTCCGTTCTTACATTTACCGGTTTAGAATTAATTAAGAAAAGTTCACTAGTTGGCATGACAGTTCACAAGCCTGGCGGGATAAATCTAGTAAGAAGTTAAGATATCATGACGAAGTTAGGATATCTGATACGATATCATTCACCTCAGAAATATTTAATGGGTAGAAATAATTGTAGGATCGGGTGGGACAAAAGTTCTCATGGGGCAATGTTCCCCATCGTCTTGGTGAGTCTGTAGTTACGAAAATCTCCATTGTCGCTATATAGTCTTCACGTTTAGTGATACCAATGTTGTTGACTGAAATATCACTTCCCTAGTAACACGTGGAACAGAGAAAAAGATTAGTCTATTTTAAACGGTTTTGATATAATAGGTATGTTTCTAGATCGTCTCAGACCCTCACGTTCTATCAAAGTGTGATATAATCACTCAGTTTATGCGTATAAGAGGTGCAACATAACTCCCCCAGGTAGTAGCCAGCCCGCCGCTATGATTGGGTCAGCTGATAGAGAAAGTAGGTCGCACTTTCCAGGAAAACGTCTTCTCCGCCCTTTCGTCGTATTTCGGTGATCAGTGGGGAAATCCGGGGTGTGTGCGCCGGATTAGTAGACACATGTTTGGAGAATAGGGTTTATTTTCCTTTTCTTTCACCCGCGCGCCATCCCTTTGGCTCGGTAGCCACTGCGGGAGTTATGTTGCGCGTGCTAAACACGCTTAATGAAGTGCTGCTTTCTGCTCTTGCATTATGAAATCACTGGAAATGCAATTTTAAATGTAACAATGCAATTTTTCTTCGTAAAATTCTTGGATTTTTGTACCATTCTTTTGACATGGTATTACTGGTCTATGTACTTAGTTCAAGTACGTTACCATTTCTGCTAAATGTTCGAGAATCAAAGAACACATTTCTATAGAATCAATTCTAATACATTGTTCACCAGTCGATCAAACAAAAGGTAATACTGGTGTGAGTGGCTTTGTATAGTTGTACCAAATGTGCGAGAATAGCCGTTGGAAAATAGCTGCAATCATAACAAAAACTTCAGTAGACAAAGAAAACAAGGATTTGAAGTTCGTTGTGGCATATAACTAAGAAACGAATACGTTTTATCAGTAAATTAAATACATTTATGTACTTTAATATTGTACCACTGAATACATCATTAATTTTAGCTCAGATTTTCAATAAAAAATAATACTTGTACAGCATAAATGGAATTCCTATTAAAATATGAGAAAAATGCATATAAAAATAATAATATATAAATTATGATTATTATACATATAAGTATTACAGACAGATAGATAGATACAGGCATGTTACGATTTATTTATCTTTAAGGATATTATATTTATAGCGGAATGTGTTCTCTTGCTCTCTTCACAGAGAATGAGTAGTCTTTACCAGAGAGCATGCGAATAAAACCTTCCACGTTGGTGAAACTTCGATGACGTGTTATTGTATTCCCGATATCAACACTACGTTTGATTCCTGTTTAGGGCATGTTCGATGACAAGTAACTGCCGCTTAGCTCAGTCTTACAATAGATTCCCAAGTAACTGTACTTTTAGGTTTCCTGTACTACATACTACGAAACAAATTAGCAAACAAAGAAACAGCGATTAGTAAAGAAAGAAGCGACTTTTGGGTCTTCAAGAATTAAGCAAAAGATTTACTACAAGTTTTACACACCTTTTGAGAGCGCGAACATGTGTCATGCATGTTTTTTAGAATAGTAAGCACAGGTTTGTTAACTAGTTGTTAGACTTTCAATATTTCATATTACAATACATTATCACGATAAACTGTATGTACCAGCAAAGGAGATATTAACAGCAACCATACGGTTGGTGAAAATCGTTAATTTTTTCATTGACTCATTTATTAATGTGCTAAACAGTGATTCGGATTTGATGTTTGGACAATTTTCGTACAAATGACAAGTCCATTACCAAAGCGAAACTCGCACGTACCTGCACGACTCCCTTCAGCAGCCACAATTTGACGGCGGTGGCGCCTCGCGGAGCGGACGAGTGCGCATGCGCTGCGCCATCTGTGTTAGCGCGGACGACCGGGCCGACGGCGGCGGTGGTGGAGCCTGAGCGAGAGCAATGCGGTGCCCGCGTCGCGCCACCCGCAGCCCCCGGCACCGCCGGCGGCGACAGTGTTGTCGTGGCCGCCGGTGGCTGCAGTGACACTGCCAACAGGTTGGTGGAGGCGCCGCTGGGTGATCCAACTACTCCGGCGCACGCTGCCATCTCATGGACGCCCGCGGAGTTGCAGACGCCTACGCAAGCGAACAGCGCCGCGTTATGATTGACTGGCGATGTCACAGAACCTGTTCTGTAGTTCGTACAAATATATATGAGGAATAACATATTACTTTAGATTTAAATTATTTTATTTGTAATTTGTAATTTTTTAAAATCATAAACATACAAAAAATCATTTTTGGCGAGTGAGCTGTGCTGAACAAAAGAATTCGGATCATCCAATTTAAGACTTAAATCTTTGAAATTAAAATTTGCTTTTTCTTTTCTTTTATGATATCCAAATCCTAGCCAACACAAGTCAGAAAATGACTTCCGACTAATATTAAATACCCAAAAATGGGCAAATTTAATTTGAAATTTAACACCTACTGAAACAATCAACTGTTAATTGGTAACGTAATGTAATTCACGTTGAAGCTAACTGTTAGGATGAAATATTTGTTATGTCCAGTAGTCATGGATTCATTTGTCAGTCAAATACGCAAGCTATGGGTATATTAATATAGTATTGGTAGGGTAGACTTGATGGAAAATTTAAACTCAAGATGATGATTATTTAATTTCTGTTTTGTTTTTTGCATTTGAACATGCTTAGGGAACGTATCTCAAATCAACTTCGTCTTGCTTCAGATATGTTCCTTGCGATGGCCAAACGGAAATTTTCATGACGAATGGCCGTAAACGCCACAAAAAATGTAATTGTACAAAAATGGCGTTCCAGCGCAACACTACAAGAAGCACCATTGTTATATTTGATGTATAGTTTAATAAATCTGCTTCCGCTAAAAAGGTAACATTTTTCTTGAACCTTGTGGCGTTCTGTATAGCTTCGTTTTGTAGATGGTTGTAGACTGAGACTTATCTGTAATCAGTGTGAGAGGACTGAAGAAACCAGCCTCTTCATTATACCCTCAGTAACGGATTTAAGTCATGGAAGATTAATTTAACGGAAGTTAATAAGAATGGCTTTAAAAATTAAATTTAAAATTAACAATTTAAAAAAATGTTGATTTCCTTGCTTAACGATTAACGTCTTCCTTCTCAATTACATTAATACCAAAATATTTAATAAACCAATTAATTGTCTAGCATTTTAGCATATCTTTAAGAGAAGCTTCTAGCAATATGTATTTGTTTCTTCCGTGTACCCTACACGTGGAGAAGGAATGTGATAATTTTCTGTCAGGCGAAAATGGCGACGAGCCGGGAATCGAACCCGGGACTCCTGCTTTGATCGCAGGGGTGTTAACCACTACACCACCAGTTCGCCTTTTACAACTGTACACCATTTCCACTCAGACCTAAACCCCAGACCCCGGCTCGTCGCTATTTTCACCTGACCGAAAGTTATCACTTCTAGCATTACTCTATCTTTGAGACACAATATTCTTATCAACATATGTCATTCTTCCTATCACAGAAAATATCTTTTTATAGAAAATAATACTATCAACAATTTATAAAACGCCAGAACTCGTGGTGGACTTGATAAATAACTGCAGCAAGTGAAGATAACCAATCTCCCACGGTTCTCCGGCACTCACATTTATAACCCGTTGAAAAAATCCCATACATTTCTTTCTCCACTTTCCTACGTGAACACATCAACGAGATGAGTAAGCTAATATTGGGACATAAATAATAACATTATTCAATTTCACTGGGTGTAGAACCCAGTAGCAATTTAGAGGAGGTTATGTACTCTTAAAATACACTTAAAAACTGAAAACACTTATTATTTAAACATATATGAGTTAAACATCTCAGAAAGCTTCAAATAAAAATAAAATATTAAGTTAATACGAAAAGAAATATTTTGATAAGGATTATGTTACGTTTTTTCTCATTTCCTTTAGTTCTTTTTTAGTTCATTAAAACTCAATTCATTCACTAAAATTGTATTATTTGACTATGTTTAAAATTGACATTGCTGGTCATGACTGAAGGGGAATTAAATTGTACGTCATCATTATACCTTCAACAATCAATCATTTGCTGCAAACGAAACGCTGCTGCTACCTTCGGGGTGCATCACGATAGTGAAGAAGCGTGGCAGTTTGCCAGTATGCGCCTGAAGTTTTTCCTGTCCTAGTAAGAAACTAATTTCCTGAGACCAATATGTCATCCGAAAGACCTCCTTAATGGAGAATTTTATCAAAATCACTTGCATCTTTTGTATTCAAGTTTATGTTCCTGCATTAATATATTAAAATATTGAATACGTTTTCAGTATACATTATTTTCTTTTTTATAAAGCGTGAGTGCCCAAACCAATCGTTTTACTCACATTTACTCGTCATTTACACAAATTACGTACATTGTTTTCTATCACTTTTTCTCGTCATAAATAAATAATCCTTCTCTTAAAATTATTGCTATTATTTGTTTTTGATAAATAATTTAAAATATTTAAAGAGTAGTTTACTTCATTTTCATTCGAATAAATACAAAATTTTGTTTTAATGTCGTCATAGTCGAAAATGTCATACAAATCCCTACATATTCTACGTATATTAACTGACATTTAAAATAAACATATTTGTAATACTAACCCTTAACCAGTATCGTGGGGCACTAATAACCTCTAATAGTCCACACGTTGGCGAGCCCTAAAGCGCCAATAAAGAAAAAATATCGTGGGGACCATGCAGCCTCCACATGTTATGATTTTCAGAGTTTCTGACAGTCCTAGCATAAAAGTCATTTTGAGAAATCTCAACGTCACGACTCGCGAAGGGTGTCGGACGGTGCTGCAGGACAAAGGTGCGTGCTTGCGGTGGTTCGCGCGTCCCCTACAATACCAGTTAAAGAAAACGACTCGTGAGATGTCAATTAGATGAAATAAATAATACACACATGTATTGTCATGGAAGCGATTACAAACTACTCATTACCACGCGGAGGACAATAAACTAATTTACTTGTAAGGAAGCAAGGGACCTTCCCATCAACTCCGATAAGGGTCTTAAGGCAGAAGAAGATTTACAATTTCAGCATATTCCTAAGATAATAATAAAAATAGTTAGCTAGACGTTATAATATCAACAGAATACCAACAAATTGGAATTTAAGAAAAAAACAAAAAGTTGTTTCACAGATACGAAATCATAAAACTATATATTCGGAAAATATTGTTTATAAATAACTATTAAAATAAATCTAATTTGAGATTAAATATTACAATAGACCGCCCCTACTATCGGATTTTTTAATAAAGAACCCTACTTCTAAAAGCTGCGGAGAGTAAAACAAAAATCGCTGAAAAACACAATTACCACTATTGGATTTGTAATTTTGTTTTGCAATTTATACTGTCGCGTGTTTTTATTTATCACTTGCTTGAGGTTACATAAATCGTTTTAAACGTTTGCATTTAATTGTAATGTGATCATGGCATTCTTCTGAGTACGACAGTATAAATTTTATTCTTTAATAATTTATTTGGTCGTTTTAAGCAGTGTTTTCGAAAAAAAATAATAACTCATTATACTTTACATATAGAAGCTTGAAATTAATCAATTCTTGATCATTCTCTGAATAAGAATTATTTTTGTCACTCTTAGTTTATTTTATAAAAAATAATGAAGTCGACGTATCGGCAAAAACTGTAACAATATCGCGATAATTGAAAGATTTCAGGTTTCAAAAAATTAAAATTCAATAAAAAAATTACAAATCCAATAATGGTAACTGTTTTTTTCTGCGATTTTTGTTGTACTCTCCACTGCTATTAGACAATATCTATAGGGGTCTCTAACAAAATATCGTATTAGGCAAGAACCTACGGAAACTATATAAAATCCACCTCAACCCGAAGGAAAACCAGAGAGTAACCGGGCGAGGATGGGGGTGCACCCAATAATTATTTTTAGATCAGTTTGAACTACAGAAGAAAAATGCATATTTTTGCTTTTAAAACTTAAAAAAAATATAGATTTCTTCAATTTTTTGTGTCATATTAAAACGACGGGAAGAAAATTGTACCAATTTTTTAGCTTACACAAAAGAATAAATGTTATAAAAAAATTGTTTACTTGAAACAGGTACATAATGAATTATTATAAAGTTTCATGGAATAAAATTGTTGAAACGGGATCGTTAGAAACAATTTCTTTCTGAGACTACGCTGAACGCCAACATTACCTGTTAAGAATGTCAAATTTACGATACAAGTTAAGAATTAATTGTTGCTCTAGTTACCTATAGAAATTGAACAAGAACGGACATTCAAGCTTAACTGAAGTGTAAGCTCACAAATATTATTTACAACACGTGTTTTGTAGTTAAAATGCCAATTGGAACGCAGAACCAGTATGAAATTAATCTTTATATCTATTGACGGAAAAAGACAAATAAAAGGTTAATCAAAGTCTGAGCGCCACCACAGAAACTAGAAAATAATATATTTTCGAGCACAGTTAAAAAAGGAATTTGATACATTAAAGAACGTTTAAATAAAATATCCTCCAGCACGTCCCGGATCAGGAGATGGAAAGAAATCACTTAGTGCTATGAAAAGTGATGTACATTCGTGGGAGAATCGCAATGATTTGCTGCCAAATTACGCCCAATGTTTTTGAGATGTTTTAACGAAAAAATATAATGATATAAAATAATGGATAAGAAAATTGTACATTGCGTGAAACCATATATGAATAACTAAACAAAAGATATGTAGAAGACAAAATGTTAAAATAATGTTTGTGTCGAATGTCTTTGGAGGGAAATGATTGAATAAGGTGGTAGGTAACTTATCACACTCAGTTCCACACAGTCAAACCTTTGATACTTTGCAGGTCGCAAATATATCCAATGTATATTTTGAAGTTGTCGAATAAAAGTAAATTACAATTCACTCAATTCTATTAAGAAGAAAATAAAATGAAATAAAACACTTAAAGTCGTTTATAGCTAAGAATACATCTTTAGGGGTGCATTATTATTTAAGAAAAAAAAAAGAAATGACACTTAATACCATTATTTTTTTAAGTCATTGCTTGTATGTAAAGAGATCAATAACACCAACAGTATTTTTAGTAAGAATAGTTCCCCTTGAAAGAATAGTGAGGGCGATGCTTGTGCTCCTATCTTTGACGCCAATATAAATTTCAGCTCCGGAGTAAATTGTAGGCATTTTCTTTGAAGTAAATGTGTAGATGCCTCAACGTCGGAAAGAAAGTACAACTCTTTAAATGGACGCTGAAGGACACTAGAAACTGAGATAGAGAATTTAGGGAACAATATGTGTTACCGTTTTCGTGGAATTGACAGTACAGCCAGGTACACACACACACACACTTTGATGATTCAGGATTCAGTCAGGTTCAATGTCCAGAAATAAAAATCCATTCTCCCAGTCAACGTTCCGAATTTACTAAACATCCTTCATCGGGGCTCTCAATTATAAATTAATAATTTCAATAGAGATTTCTAGAATTAATTTTTACTGGTCAAGTCGTCATAAAAATTCAAGCATCCATCCATATCAGTCCTATTGCTAATGATTTTTTTTTTGGGGGGGGGGCTTTAGGACTCGTCAACGTCAAGGTCATTAGAGCCCTTTATTGCTAATGAAATGTGCACTGTCTTTCATAGTTAGCATTTCACAACATCTACCTTTCTTCTGATCATTTACGCTAAGGTACATTTTTGCAGTATTGAAATCAATATCATATTTTTCTTCTACATCATGTTTTAAAAGTGCTGAACACCTATGTTTTCTATTAATAGAAGATTTGTGCCTATAGACTCGAGATTTTAAGTACTTAATGGAACTGTTAATGCATACTTTTGTGAGTTAAGGATTTTTATCATACCTAGACCAATAGAAAGTAAGCATAGAAATCTGATAAAAATAATTTTTGAACTCCATAGGTTTACATTTTGTTTATTCAGTGTAAACACTTATCTGAAAAGTGGTAATGTGTATACTATTTTGTAAAAAGGATGGGTTAATTATGTGTAATTTTATGTTATTGTTGTCAGTCAATATATTAAAATTTTGTTAGATTTTTGCTAGACATTAACTGTCTATGATGTGGGTACAGCATTCTTGATAAACAAAAGAACTTTAGTAAAATGATTCATATTGTTACACAGTACATAGATGATTTGAAGGTGGTATGTCGGAATTGTTCGATGATTATGGCAAGGTAAAGTGGTATGTTTTGTTGAGTGAGATGACAGTCAAGAAAGAAAAAAAGATGGAGACAAATTGTTCAGTGAATGATGTTCCCATGCGAGTACCGACATTAGAACATTAGGAAAACTGTTCACGTAATTTTTAGAAAAAAATATTGTAAAACGTGTTTTCGATCCTAAAATCAATTATTAATTTATAATTGAAAGTCCTGATAAATAATTTTTTCTAAAATCAAAACGTTGACTGGAAGAATGGATGTTTATTTCTAATCTCTGAACCTGGCCGAATCCCGAATCATTGAAGTACATACAACAACGGTCGATAATTAAATTTTAATTTATATTATTAAAATATGTAAAAGTTTTGAAGCTAATAAAATAGTAAGTATAATATAAAAAAATTATAAATAAATATAAAAAAGATTACTCAGATATTTGAAGAAACTGTTCCGGCATTCACCTATAATTTTTTTCTTTTCATTTATTTAATAATTCTTAAGTATCAATTCTTTATAATATTATTAAGGTAGGGAACAAATACTTATTTTATTATGTTTAATTTGTGGATTTATTCAGTATTATATTCCGCGACTCATTGTTAAATAATTCAGAGGCACATATTTGCATAGTTTGAATGCATTGTTTGAACTTACAATAGTGTTTCACATTATTTCAAAATGTTCTAATACTTATACTGAACATGCTCGAAAAAAACATGGTTTGCTAATGTGGAACAAGTGTAAATCGTTTGCTAGTGTCTTTAAGAGAAGTGCAAAACACATCAATGAACGGAATTTTCTGCTAAGATGTAAGAGTTCACGTGTTTTACCTAGCCACAAAAACAATAATATAAAATGTACTTTAGCAATATATGTACAATTTTGAATTGTGAAATATGTGGAAGATTTTTGATACAATTTTAATTTCTTAATTTAGACCCGATAAAGACCAAAATTTAAGGTCGAAACTTCGGCATAATTTTAAAAAATTCATTGTTTTCTTTAGAAAACCTACATCCCTATTGACAAATATGGCCTCCTTCTTATATATACTCCTTACATATATTTCGTTTTATTAATCTCTATTGTTTACTGCGCTTAATATATACAATTCATTTTGAAATAATAAATGGATACCAGTACGTATTTATTAAATAATTTCTTGTATTAATATAAAATCCGCCAATGATCTTGGGCCCTTGATCGGAATTGATAGGATTGTCCCTTGAGTGATTCCGAGGATTTACTGTTTCTTATCCCCCACGTGTTCATACGCAGTTTTGCAACAACTTTTCTGACGATAAAACTTTATTACTTATTTATTATTGATCTTATCATTGTCTCACCTAGCAACCAAGTTCTTAAATATTCGTCTAAGTCCCTTTCTGACTCTGAAATCTCTGTTCTCAGTAAAGGATTTTCTTTAGCTCCCATACCTAAAATTGATCAGATAGACCTTGTAACGCGTGTAGTAAGATTCACCCGGAACCTTCGATAGCATGTATTTTGGAATGAAACTGAACCAAAAAATAATCCTCAACAATTATATTTTAAAATTTTTAAACCATTACAAACCCACACTAAATTTTACCAGTTACACTTCTCTCTTCTGATTCAACTCCGGGCCTCTATGAAAATATTCCAATGTTTATAAAATCCAAATGACAGCCTGAAAGGTTCACTGGTCAAAATACCNTATATATATGAGAGCAAAGGTAATCTACCCCACGTTGAGAAAGCCAATTATAACACAACGAAAGGGGATTTAATTAATTAAATGACATACCTTACCCACTCGGCAACTTGAATGGGACACCTTCATTTAATCTTGAACTTGGTAATACAACTTTAAGAAGTCGGGGTTCGACCCATTTTATTACCGTGAAATACACACGCAGTTTCTTTCTCAAGAAAACGCAACTCTGGTAAAAACTGTTTAATTAATTCAATACATAGAAAGTTACATTTTAATTACGCCCTTATTCTACTCATGCACACACTTCCCCAACATATTGCCCCAAAAAACACAAATGTTGCAAACCATAATAATTGGTTTTATGTTTCATTCATATACGAATAATGCTGGTTAATTATTTACTCCAACCAAAATTTAATTTAAACTTAATGCAGTTAAACAAATGAGTCATCAGCAATAACCGATTGTCTTTGATTATATTTAATACTTAAATTGATAAGTGCCACAAGAGTCTCTTGCATCGTCGCACACGCATATACAAGTTCACTGCCATTTGACGCTATAACCGATACACTGGGCGCACCCAGTCATGCTATTTACTTTACAGTTTGTAATTGAAGCTGGACCACCAGTTGTCAAAACGACGTGAGCGCGGCGAATTCCTTAAGGATCAATGACCTCTCGCTACTTCCAGACCATTCACTGCTCCACCCCTTAGGCACCATTCGCCCTTACTGCTATCAGAACCAGACGACCCTCAGCGTAGAGTATAAGATACCATTGCCGTTATTATCAGCTCAAATTGACGAGATTATGGCATTATTAAAAGTTCGTAGCCATTTACTTCTCCAAAATATTAGCGTCACACGAACCGAAAACTTTTGCCGAGTGTCGGGCAACACTTGAAAACCAAACCGATCAGCTAATGATCACTGAGTCATCTCAAAAAGAAAAACTCTCAAGTTCATCATATCATATCGAAATATAGCTTAGCTCTCTCTCAAAATAACTCAGCTAGAATAACAGTAAAGTCGAGCAAAATAATATCGATCTAACTCCGAAAAACGACTCAGAATGTTGTCATATTTATAATAATGATATCGCAATGTAATGTCTCGCAATAATTGCTCTGGAGCGACTCTCCTCCTTGCTTAAGTAAATCTATCCTCACTTAGCTTAGAGAGAAGGTTCCACCCTTCCTGACGTCATTATTTTCTTCGTCCAATAATCTCATTTTTCACTACACGTGGAGTATTTTTATAGGTTAATATTGAATGACGTCTTTTTGTTTTGGACGAATATCTAGGTTTGATTATCACAATACTTCGTTGTCTCCGAAATCTCGGTGTTTTTTCGTATTGAGCCCCTTCATATGACACGACGCAGGCTCGTGACCCTCATCTTTTCACAAGGTGATATTTAATACTAGAATGTTACCCTCGGCCCTATATGTTCTTGCCAATGACACTTTATTTCAATGCCTCTGTTCCCCGTCATTGTCACTTCTTTTCATCCTAAACCTCAGATCTCCTTATACGCAGATGTTTTCCTGCCCTCGTTAATGCTGCCTTTCGTCAATCATCTTTTATTATAGACCCATGAGCTTTGTAGCTCGACTGCCAAACCTTCTTGTTTACCACTATACCCTCCGTCAATCAACATTCTTGCTAATGAACTACTTCGTCCGGCGAGAAGCGCCCTACAACAAACCTTCCTTTTTATCTGTTTTTTTGTGTACCCTTACACGTGGTTCTGGGAACTATCTCCAAAATAACCCTAACTTTCCTCCCGAATTTATCTAGTAATTTTCCATTTGTCTTTTTAAATTACATGTCAACAACGTATCTGGTCAATCAACTCTATCAGTTAATCAATTTTCTTTCCTTAGCCTTCGGTCCCCGCGAACTAACTGCGCAGCATGTCAAGTCACTCGACTGATTTTTTTTGACTTTATTCAAAAGAAACCCCCGGGTCTGCACCCCAAACGAACCAGTCTTCCCACTCCACTCTCCCTTTCGTCCTGCAGCTGCGTCTGTTCGAAACCATACCCACTCGGGTGCGAAATTTATTTATGATCCTATTCTTTTAATAACTTTCAGAAAAAAATTGAAATTAAAAGTAATG